>CM041781.1:39947043-40189359 GCA_023374045.1 Limonium bicolor
AGTACTCTTCTCAAGTGGTTTTCATGCTCTTCTGCTGACTTCGAATACACAAGAATGTCGTTGATGAATACTACTACTGAAGTGTCCAGCTGATCACTGAATAACCGATTCATTAGGTCCATGAATTTGGCTGGTGCGTTAGATAAACCGAATGGCATCACTGTGAATTCATAGTGGCCATATCTTGTTCGGAATGCTGTTTTCTCAATATCTTGCTCTTTGATAGCAACTTGGTGATATCCGGATCGGAGATCAATCTTAGAGAAGACGGATGCTCCCTTCAACTGATCGAACAGGTCGTCGATGCGTGGCAATGGATACTTGTTCTTTACAGTGACCGCATTCAATTCGCGGTAGTCGATGCAGAGGCGGAGACTACCATCCTTCTTCTTCACGAAGAGGACCGGTGCTCCCCAGGGTGATACGCTCGGGCGTATAAACCCTTTGTCGAGTAGATCACGTAGCTGCTCTTTCAGCTCTGTCATTTCTGCTGGTGCCATATGGTATGGTGCCCTAGCAATGGGACCAGTACCCGGTACGAGGTCGATTTCAAACTCTACTGCTCTCTGTGGTGGCATACCAGGTAGCTCTTTTGGAAATACATCAGGGAATTCTGAGACTACTGCTACATCATCACTGAACTCTGGATCTCTCTCCAAGTCTTGCACGTGACATAAATACACTTCATGTCCTTTTCTGAGCTCCCGATACATTGCCATAGCGGAGATGACTGTAGTTGAAGGCTCTCTCGGCCTCTGGCGGTATGAAACAGTGACCCCAGATGGGCTCTTGAGCAGCAATCGGTGCTCAGCGCATAGGATCCGTCCTTTGTGCCGCTCCAACCAGTTCATTCCAATTATCAAGTCGAATCCCAATCCGTTGAATTCAATGAAGGAAATGGGCAACGCTTCACCTTTGATTTGAATGGTGGCGGTGTGGTAATACTTAGTACACTTTACCCGCTCCTTCGACGGGAGAGTAACCAAGAAATTTGGTAGCTCATCTGCGTCTAGCCCCAACCTTGTAGCGAATGATGGCGATACAAAGGTTTGAGAGGCGCCGGAGTCGAATAATACTGAGGCTTCGATGCCGTTTACTGGGAATGTTCCCGTTAGGATGGTGCCGCCCTTGCCGGCTTGTTCTTCGGTGAGGATGCTCAGGTTACCTTCGGTACCGAGTCCACAACCTATTGATTCATGAGATTATAAGTAAAGATGGTGGAACGCAAGTGGAATTTAATAACCAACACTGCTTTTATTGAATAACCAACCATCATACATACTGTGTCTCTAATACACGTTACTACTGGATTACATGCTACTACAAGATTAATACTTTCTAAAGGTAAGGTTCAGGCGTCCTGGTTTCATGTGTGTGGCATTGATTATTGCCGGTGGTGCCGTATTCAACTTGATCTTCTGGATCCCGTGATACAGCAACCTTGATTTTTCACCCATGATTAGAACATCTCCTGATCTTAATACCAATTTCTCTGCGAGGTCCACACGCTTCTGCTCGCTATACAAAAATACGGCGTCATCACCAATGGACCAAGACACTACGGGCACTCCTAGTTCGAGAGATTCCACTGTCTCATCCTTATCTTGGTGCAAGCCAAGTCCTCCTTCTTTCTCATAGAAGTTGACGATACATAGATCTGCTTCAAGTGCAGGGATTGGTTCATCTTCATACTGTTGTGCAATTTCTACAGCTTGTTTGACAAGCGTTTGGAATTCTGGGGGTATTGCTGGAGGTGTGGCTCCGTCTCCTGCTCGTGTTGTTTGGTATGTCTTGGTATAAGGGTTCCAATCCTTTCCTAAGCACATCATTTTCAGCTTCATTGTAGCTCCACCGGGGAATTCGGGTGTATAAAATCCTCCTGGACCCATCCCTAACTCGTTGCATCGTCGGATGATTGAAACTTGTGCTTCGGGTGTCAGGTATCCTTTTAATAAGATCATACCTGGGCGGATGACCTAACACTGTCCGTTGTTGAAGTAGTGAGTGGCGATGTCGGTCTCTTCATGAGGTGGGTTCGAAGGTATTGGGTAACAGATAAGGAATCTCCCTAAGGTGGTAAATTATATCTAGAGTGAGTTCTAGGCTTACTAATTCATTTCATACTCAATACATACTTCCATGTTACTTACTCATGCTCAATTTCATACTTCAAGTACTTACGCATTCATGCTTCCATTCATACAATTACTTTAGTACTTAGTCATGCTCATCAAGGATTAAAGGTTACAGTGGTTACCTGGGCCGGACTTAGTCCCGGTCCCATCACGATCTATGATGTGTAAGGCTGGCTGCCTCTGCGGTGCGCCCTTCTGCGGACCTCAGGATCCCTGTCCCTGTGAGGCATGCCGGGCATGAGCATCGCCAGATGCAACCTCCTTGCCTTCACGTTGCTTGTAGCCCTGGTAGTTGCCCTTGGGCTTGGAGTTTTCTGGGCATGCATTGGCACGGTGGCCCGGTTTCTGACAAGTGAAGCAGCGGATCTCCCTTCCTTGGCAATCTGTGCCGGGATGATCCTTGTTGCAGTTACGGCAGATGTAGCTGCGGCCATCAGATTGGTTCTTTCCTTGGCCAAATCCAGAACCTATAGCTTCCAAGTTAGCAAGGTTCGGTATACTTACAATACTCCACAAACATACTAATTCACAAGTGTACTAATTCGGTTTCGGTTTCTTACCCATGTAGGGCTGAGACCTCAGTGGCTTCGCTGCCACTGGTGCGGTGTAGGCAATCTGTAATGGCTCAGCTGCCTTGCCCTTCTCAGCATGGGCACCGCCGTCTCCGGAAGTGTTCTTCTGATGGGAATGCTTCCCCTTCCTTTTCTTCCAAGGTTTGGATTGATTCTGGTCATCGGAGGTGTTTTTGTTGCTTGCCTTGCGCTTGAGCGCTTGATCTTCATCCCTCAGCTGGCATGTCTCCACTCGGGAGGCAGCATGGTAACACTCCTGAATTACTTAGGCATTAGGTTACACTTTCATACGGGAATACTAATTCACATTACTCATGGCTTTTAAGGGTTCAATTTGTTTACCTGAAGGGAGGTAAACCGTGTGAAGCCCATGCCATACCGGAGTCGATGGCTCAATCCGCCGTAGAAGCGGTCGACCAAGACTTGGCCGGTATACCCAAGGTCGGGTAGGAGGAGTCGGAGAAGAGAGGTGAAGGTGCGGTAATATTCATCAACCGTCATCTTCTCGGTCATTTTTAGCGCATCGAGCTCAAGCCTTTTCTTGGTCTTGACATGCTCGGGGTAATACTTAGATCGGAGGAGAGAGGTGAATGCTTCCCATCCGAATGCGGGATCAGCTATGTGCTCGGCCTTAACGAGCTTCCACCAGTCCATAGCCGCGTCCTTGAGGTAGTACGCAGCTATCCTCACTCGAACTCCAGCGGGAGTCTCAAGTGTCTCGAAGGCCGTCTCCATCTCAGAGAGATAAGCCTCGAGCTTGGCGGGGTCGCTCTCGCCTCTAAAGCAGGGAGGTCAAAGGTCGGTGACTGCTTTTACCCAATTGGTCTCACGGGGTTGAGGCGGGTCGGGCTGCTGCTGCTGTTGTTGCTGCTGAGTTTGTTATGTTTGTTGTACGGCGGTGATTACATCCGGTAGCATCTGTGCTACCGTGGCGGCGACGATTTCAGCTATCGTCTGCGCGCTTGGTCCTTCGTTGCCCCCTCCTCTGGGACGACCTGGACCTCGTCCTGACATCTGAACAAGTGTGGATTACATTAGATGTCGTGATACTATGACCTCATGGTCTTGATTCAAGCAATGATATCGTCTTTGTAGACGTCAAGGGTATCCGTTGTTAACAACGGTAGTTCCTAGTTAGGTTTCTAAATATCCGTCTTAAGACGGTTGAAATCCTAACTCGGTAATCACTACACTTAGGATTCTAATCATCAGAGCGAGACTTCGCTCTGATACCACTTTTTGTAGCACCCCAACCGCTAATCCTTCCATTATCCTCTAGTCAATCCCATACTTACTGTAACACCCCATCCAACAACAAACACATAACAACAATCTACAGCGGAAAATATACTACTTCACATTACTTAACTCGTTGGTGTTACACGCCGTTAACCACCCACGTGGCTAACAAGGCTATTACATAAACATTGTACCGGTCTGATGGACTAGATTCCCGAGCGACTACACATTATTATCCCTTTCCATTAACCACAAAACATACACATATCTTCCAACTGTGCCGAGTATTTACAACTGATGCCGATAACAATTTCGGTCTTACTACACCTACTGTATATACATACAACTTAAATGACTACCCATGTACAACGACTACCCCGTCCTACTCTCGAACGGCTTCCAGCTCTTCGTACCTGAAATAAGAAAAGAAGAGAAAGGGTGGCCCCCAAGGGGCTCAGCACCTTTGCTGGTATGGTAATCCCGCAGCCCACATGCTACCGGGCCACGCACAACTAATTGTCGTCTTAGCATGCGGTTGATTATATTTAAATCATGCATGCAACTGTAAACCACAACACATAACATTTCGCCTCAATGGGCTCAACAAACGGATAATACATCCTTATTTGATAAGTCACTCATGGTATTCATTACCCCTAGAGTGTTTCTCCTCTAATGGAGCTACTTCCTTAACAGACGACAACTACCTATTAATCTGGTTGTCCTTAAACGCCTCTTATCACAAACTGGGATTCATATCCATGATCCACATACTCCACATCTTACAACATATAACATGCAACACATAACAACACATAACAACACTTTCACGTTTCAACGTGCACATAATAACATCGCAATAAAAATTGCATTACATCAACAACACATAACATAACGGAAACGGTTCTCTTAGGAACCGACCCAAACATAGTTAATTCACTGGTGAGCCTAGAGAATGATGTCACCCTCATGGTAAGCTCGTTATACAACAACAACAACACTCATTACCGTCCTAATAGTCGGACGAGTAACTTAAGTTAAGATGGTTCGGGTTTGGAGGCCCGAACACACCACACAAACACATGTTCCCCCTAAACCGATCATAAGTCAGAATAGCTAAGCTTTGAGATAAGCTAATGGGAGATCATAACCCGTGAGGGAAACAACCATAACAAAGAGAAGGGTAAGGCTAAGAAGGATACCCTCTCCCAAACAACGCGCGACCGGCCAAACCGGATTCCTCACCACTGTTAGTACATACTTACTTTAGATATTAGTTAGAACCCCACTATGGAGTCTATCATAACTACACACCATACAGAATTACAACTGGGTTAAACACACAAGGGAGATCCCTACATTCACATACACATATCACACAATTAACACACGCATAGCCGTGGTTAGTACGTCCCATGGTTCGGGTCGTTTACTCGAATACCGAACTCTCATGTGATCCTAGACTCAGTTAACTAAGGTTAACACTTCCGAGGTTAAATGGTATCGGAGTTGTACACGCCACATAAATGAATTACTGTAAACTCATTACATGTTTAATCTTACAACGTGGCAAACATACAGAAAAACACATTGGCATACAAGCCGGTGTAATCCGGAGGACACAGGTTGCAAGAAAACCATACCTGTCACCGGAGTCCACTTTATCATGTCCACTTATGTTCCTCGAGCAATTCTCGAACAACTGATAATATTACAATTACTTTCATTAACATTGGAGTAACATGCTTGTTTAACGTCTAATGCGCCCATAGTTACCCCGTCATCCCGTTATATTTAATTTTACACTTGTGATCTTAAGTTCACAACTCTCACATCAAACCTAACATTTGTTTACACACTTTAAGACCTTTACATGTCACCAAACAAGGTCTAAACATCATCTAAAACCATTACCATTCAATCCCCCATCATTAGGAGCCTTAAACAAATTTTTTTTTCATCTCTGGTCTGGACCGCCCCTCTGGGGCGGTCCCAGGGGCGCTCTACAACAGATGCTACACGTTTGTTTTTTTTTTCACTTCTCTGCACTGGACCTCCCCACAGGGGCGGTCCGTAGGGGCGGTCCACTGCAGAACCAATTTTCTAATGTGCTTTTCTCCTCTTTCTGAACTCCAAATTCATCCCAATTTTTTCCTATGCTTTACACATGTTCTCCCACATGTTTTAACATCTTTTGGGCACACTTAAACCCTCTCGAAACATCCCAAAAATTCCTTAAACTTTTACTCAACTTTTACTAAGTCCTTAACACTTAGAACATTTTTTTCTTACACTTGTAACTTGTATTCTTGCCTAAAACTTCACCTAACCAAAGTACTCCCTCACTACCTTATAACCACCCTTTTAAACATCATTTGCACTACACTCATCCCCTTTACACACATCCTCAAGTCTTTCCCACAAGTTCATAATTAAACCTTCACAAGGCGTTACACTTCCATTGTTCACCAAACTTTGCACAAGACTTTACGACACCTCCACCATCACCTTGGTGTATCAAGAAATCATCCATTAGTTCCCTAAATCTCCAAGACTATGCCTAAGGCATCTTAACACCTAAGAACACCTTAATTCACTTTCTTTCACCATCTTAACACTTAAAAATTCCTAGTACCTTCTAGGTCAAAAATCTCATTACAACACATAAACTCTTTTGTTTATCAACTAAATTTCGCCATAGCTTCTCTTGTATCACCTTACACCAAAACACATTGTTTTTCACCTTTAGACAATCAAGAACATTCAATCTCTTAATACACACTCTTATACACAAACATATGGTTTTTCATCCTTTAACCATCAAACACATTCACCTTCACAAGAGATGTTCTTTACACACAACTAAACCTTTAAACTACACTACATCACAATATAGTGCATAAACTTAAATTGCTTGGCACTTAGGCCCTTAAATAACATGGCTCTTAGGCCCTTAAATTGCATAAACCATAAACACTGAATTTCCCACATTATATTTGCCTTTGACCTGCGAATACACACAACAATGCTCCCATGTCCTTTTAGTCCACCTTGTGGATAGTTTCCTAGCTCATTTTTCCATTGGCTCTTTAGGTTATTTATTAAGCAAATATAGCTCAATTCCCTAGTACAATAAACCACATTAAGAGAGGTTATTTACCTCTTTGTTTTCCAAGTTTTCTCACTTGTTTTCTCTTGTTTTTCTTGATTGAAAAATCGGCAAGAAGCTTTTATCACTTGTCAACCTTCTAACCAATACACATATAAGGGTAATGAGTATTAAGTTTAATACTCAAACTCATAACTAAACCCTAGGTTTACATAAGTGTCTTAAAACACTAAAATTTGATGATTACCTTTGGAATTTGAAAGAGAGCTTGGTTAAGTGGCAAGATAGGACTCCTCCTAGTCCCTTGAAGATTGAATTAAGCTAAGAAAATAGCCAGACAACGCACCATTGTAAGGTGAATTTTCGGCTATACAAAAAGATGAAGGAAACTTAGATTTTCTTTGATTTTCCTTACCTTGAATGAGAGAAGAAGCAAAAAACCTCTTCAAACAGAACTTTCCCCCTCAATGGAGTTTCTTCATGGCATCAAACATGAGCTTTTGAAATTTTGAAAAGAGAGGATGAAAGGCCTTGACTCAACTAAGACAAATATGTGCTTAGTTTTTGATTTGGAGCAATATTGAACATTTGGTGAGCAATTGAAGTTGGAGAAGAGATGTGCTGTAGCAAGAACGAGATTGGTTGGGAGAATGGAGGAAGAACACGGTGGGAACAAGAGGAAATGAAGAAAGGAGGTGAGAGGTATGCTTTGTTAAGATATTTTTACTTATAAAGGTAAATAGTAACTTTACTTTATTTCTTTTTCTTTTCTTTAGTTGGCTGGCTTGGTATGGTGACTCACACTCTAAAAACCGTGCCCCCTTATTCTACAAGATATTTATGGTCTTTGTTGACCATTTAACTAATCAAAGTTGACTTAAGTCAAAACTAGCACTATTTGAGCACTATTCACAAACTAAGCAATAATTGTAAATTTTTGATTTCCCATTGATTTAGACTTCCTAATGTGATACTATATAGTACACATGTTAATTAAAGAGTAATGATGGACATTTAGCCATTCAAAACTCATTTACAGGACAATTTTTCAAAAAATGTTAAGACTCCTTAAAGCACTTTTTGTGTTTTAACTTGTTTTCAAGCTTGGTTTTCTTTGGTAATTGATTTAATATGTTCATTAACATATTTATAAGGTATAGGCATGACCATTAGGTCTTATACAAATTTATCCCAAGCTTAGAGCACATTTTTGCCCATATTGACTTTAAGGCATTTATTTTTGTTTTGTTTGGTTTAATTGTCTACCAAGGTTTCCTAAGGACTTAATTAGCCTTAATAAATCATAATTGAATATTATTAAGTCTTGGTAGGCTCTTTGGGTCCTAACCAAGTTCACTCCAAGCTTAGAGCATGTTTTTGCTCAAGCTGTGTCTTAGTGCCTTATTGCACTCTACTATGGTTTAAATTGTTCACTGATGTTTCTAAGGCACTTTTTAGCCTTTACATACCATAGTTTAAATGTTTAACAACATATCAAGGTTTGGGGTATTTCAATCTATCCCCCTTAAAAGAACTTCGTCCTCGAAGTTCACACTTCCCACACATCATTAGGTTTAGAACGCAGGAAACACTTGGAAATAAACTTCCATAATCAAACGTACTTTACATTACAACCTCAGACTTAATGGTCCGGGTAACATATTCACATAGGTACATAACATAACATAACATAACATACTTACATGATAACCTCGGACTCAATGGTCCGGGTATCTTAACAATATTTGCACATACATAACAACCC
The DNA here is from genome assembly GCA_023374045.1 of Limonium bicolor. Lineage (NCBI taxonomy): Eukaryota > Viridiplantae > Streptophyta > Magnoliopsida > Caryophyllales > Plumbaginaceae > Limonium > Limonium bicolor. The sequence goes on from CM041781.1 coordinate 39,955,864, forward strand.
TTAGACTCTCTGGTCTTAGGTAACATAACAACCTTTAGACACATAGGTCTATGTAACACAACACATTTAGACTCATAGGTCTTGATAACATACACTTTTGGAACTCAAGGTCAAAATAACATTTATTACACATACCACACAACATGTCATAGCATGTATAACAATCAAAAATATCTTTGATATACACTGTGATCCCGCAGAACCCGGTCGCGATGGACACCTTCCGTCCCCGTGCCTTTGGGAGATCAAAACAATCACTTAAATTTGAAATTTTTTTTTGCGAGGTTAAGTAAGAGAACTTTAATTATGTAAAGTATCTATCGACGTTTTATAAATACCAATTCAAAATCCTTTTGAAAACACATACAACTCCAAATCCAACTTATGCTCTTTGCTTCTTTTCTTAGCGTGGTTATTTGTGACCACTTATAGGGAGCTTCAAGAATCATCCAACCCTGATGTGATCAGCATCAGTGTTGAACTATCCTTCCACCCCGATTTGTGTTCGGCTTCCCTTGATCGCATGCAAATCAAGTTCCACTTCCCACTTCATTTTCAAGCATCAAGTAATACACTCATTTCCAATTTTCTATCTTTTAGTCTTTCTAGTCATAATCATAACATCTCCAAGGGATAGAACTTCATCTATCAGTTATTTCCATTCACTTTAATCCTGTTACCTAGGGAATCTTATTCTCACTAGGTTCTATATCGGTTTCATACCCTTTCATGAATCACTATATAGTATATATATACACATATATTTTATCAAAATACAACACACCGTTTCACATTTGTACACTGTCGGGGTTTTGTTCCCCGGGAGTTTCTCTACTCCCCACACTTGTACTATCACACACAATTGTTAATAAATCAACACACTTATCACAATGGTATTCGCATCTTCTGTGCGCAATTACCACAATTAAACCATGAATGAATGCGTATGTTTACATAACACACACACCAATCACCAAAACAAATTATTTTGTGCTATGCACAACATAAATCACGTACACTTGTACGGTAATACACACTAAGTGGTTTTGCGCTCTACCCCCCTTAAAAGGGATTACGCCCACGTAATCAATCACTAAACATTGGCTTAAAATGTTCTGCCATCGTGAAGTGTTTTAACTTCCACGCGGTCTATCACACAATGGATTCTGATTAGAGGATCTTAACCCTATTAGCGGTTTAGTTCCTAAACCAAGAATTCTCATTGGAGTTTGCTTTAACTCTTAGTTGGTTTCGATTCTGGCCTGTTAGGCTTCTAGGCGTTAATAATTAGCCATTCACTCATGTTCACCATGTACATTCAACACTTGAATCACTGGCTCACTAGTTTCTGTTGCGAAACTCTAATAACTGTAGAGCTTAATTGCCCCATTTGTTATTCATACTGTATTGTACATCCCCAATTGTCACCTTCATCTTGGTAACAATGGTTTCTCAACCAACGCGTGGTATCTCTTACCGTTAGCGAATTCGGTGAGTTATAAACTTTCTATCCACTTCCATAACAATTTACTGTGTATACAGCTATGTATTTCACAATGATTGACTTGTTCCCTTCCGACTTACTGTCGGTTGAGATTGAGCTACTACCTAGTGTGTAGTGCTCTCTCAGCTATTTACAACATTTGGGGTATATTCCATACCGATATTTGGCAGTTAGTGCTACTGTAGTCACTTACTGTTAATCATATCTCCACATTTGGTTTTGTACAAGTACCTTTTTTCATTGGTGCGGTCTTGCATTTCCTATGCATCGGCCATTATAACATTATTGCCCACAACTAACATGTTTCCAATTCCTAGCTATCCCACTCGATCATTACTGCGCAAGTGCAATACCAAAACACTCAGTCATACAGAGTGCAGAGGCGTAAACTCTTGACAGCAAATCTCTCATGTGATTCGCATGGAATTCACACCGTGTTTCATTGAGCTTCAGATTTCGTAATACTGGCTACTGGCTTACTGCCGTGTTTGTTATCATCACTTACCTTGCATCACCACTGAATTTAATTCATAACTGGTCTTATCTGTCACATTATTACTCGATAACATTGATACAACGGTCGCCAGCTGCGAACCGTGCTCTTACTTCTTGCATAACACTGACTTACATGGTATTTACTGTCACATTAACTTCCACACGTTTACTTACATTATTCACATTATGGTTCGTCATTCATTTGGATGACTACCGAATGCTCCTTGAGCATTGATCACTCGAGTCACTAACCGGCGTTACTTAGCTCGGTGCTTCACTTTATACACACATGCTACTAAACTAACTGCTTTCTTTCAATAATAACATCGTCCATCCTTAACATATTTCTTGAACTTGATTCACATAACTACCGCTCCTGCGGTCTCACAACATCGAGAGGTATCCCCACTCTTAATGCAGTGGTTCGTTCTCCACTCTATTCACTTATATAACATAAACTTCTGCAATCAATCTAATTTTCATAACACATTTTATTTGTGGCTTATAAGCCTTACTGCCTTGAGCTGCGCTCATTGTAGGCTGTCCACATACATGTACTTCTTTGTACAACATTACATAGTTTGGATGTCATATTGAGCTCCATGACAAGGTCGTTGCATTCCGTTTCCTTTCATGGGATGCCCCTTAGGATTGTCAGTCCGTCTCCTGACAACTTATGTCTAAACTGGGTGTTAGTTTCAACCCTTGCGCTTCTGTCATGCCATTTCGTGCAACAATTATTGATGCGAACACCCTTCAAGGATTGCTCCTGGGTGTTGCTAAGTTATGCTTTTACATCTGGTTCACACTTATTGGTACATTCCGTTAGCCACGCCGCTTGCGTTCTTATCTGGCTTATTATCTTCTTCTGTGAAGATCAACATTTCCTTGTAGTGTAGGTACTCATTCTAGGAGTTTCATCCCGTTCATTGCACATTAATGTGTCCACATTAGGCATCTGCCTCGCCATACACAGGCTGGGTCACCGCTCCAGCTATCATGTTTATCCCTGAGGATCCTTAGGACATATACGATGTCTTTGCATTACAGTTAGTGTACTTCACACCTCCTGACTCTTAAACATTTCCTTGAAAGGAATTCACTAATTCCTTTAGTCTCGTTAACTTAACTGAGTTCCTTAACTTCAACCATTCCTTGTAATCCTTAGCTCTTGTTTGACTTATACTGCTGACCGTAGTACGGAGTCGACTACTTCCCGTGTTTCGGACTCCACTCGTATACATATGTGGGGTACCATACTGATACATTACTACTTACCCAACTAACCCATAAGTAGGTCTGTCAGGCCCACAAGCTCCTATCGGAGTGCGGTCGTCCCACAATTCAGTTGGTACACTCGTAGTGTCCGTCACACGCCTAGGTGAAGCATTCTGTTGTCAACTCCCTTATATTGTCCCGTGACAATATTCATTCCTTGCTTCCCAAACTTAATCGAGGGAAAGTTTATCCACTGTTGTATCTTTATCAACTGCCCTTGGTTTTACTGGTTTGGTTTAAAAGAAGGTTGGAAAGAAGTGTTGGTTTGAAGGAAAATTTGGTTTTGAAAAGAAAAGGGTTTGAATAAATCTGGGTTTAAAAGAAAATTTTCATGGTTTCACAACATCTTCTTACCTTAACCAAGTCTAGCTTCTTGCTGACTGGTGTACTTACAATTACAGAGGTTAGGCTATTAAGCCCTTCCATGGTTACAATGATCTCACTTAACTTCATGGTACTTTACCAAGTACTTTGTAGTGGTTATAAATTTTCCGAACAGCCCTGTTATAGCATGGCTATCGGTTCAACACATACCGGTTGTGGTATTGTTTTTACCCGCACTGTCATCAGTGGCCTTGTTGGCCCTCACTGACCTTACTGTCTTGATAATAACTCCTCTAGGTGACTTCTCACTATCTTCACATGATGATCATCAACTAGGGTGTTTCCCATTCTGGGCGACCCCCTTTTACTTAGTATTGTATCCTCTTCGTAGCCCATTCCACGCACTTGTCGTGGCTACTAAGATTTGTCCCTGTTTGGGCGCTACATTGTAGTTCCTTTGTCGGTTGGTATACCGTCGGTGTGTCATTTAACAACTGTGGTCCCGTAGACACTAGTCTCGGGTTTTATCAATCCACTTCTTGCCCGTTGCACGGTGGGTGCGTTGCAAGCTGGTCATCCTCGACTGCTCGGCATGTCGACCGAGGTTGCCGGAAATTCTATTCTTCCATACACTGATTCTTCACTCTTCGCTAAGAAATACGGTTAACACTGTTTAGATGAGAACCGTCTCTGGGATTCCCTGTTTTCGGGATCTACCGTATGACAGGTCTTCCGTACTCTAAAGGTATTTAATAACAGCCAGATCGGGTATTCCTGAGTAAGAGTGAACTTCCATCTCTCTGGTGTTGGTTCCCAAGTTATAAAATAGGGTTTGTGGAGGGTGGGAAGGATATTGTAGGCTTCCAGTACACACTGGTTACTCCTAACTAGTGTATCTCTCACGCTATCACTCAACCCTTAACCCAAAGTACTAAAATCCTAACTCGGTACTTCCTAAGCTAGGTAATTCAGTCATCAGAGCGATACTTCGCTCTGATACCACTTTTTGTAACACCCCATCCAACAACAAACACATAACAACAATCTGCAGCGGAAAATATACTACTTCACATTACTTAACTCGTTGGTGTTACACGCCGTTAACCACCCACGTGGCTAACAAGGCTATTACATAAACATTGTACCGGTCTGATGGACTAGATTCCCGAGTGACTACACATTATTATCCCTTTCCATTAACCACAAAACATACACATATCTTCCAACTGTGCCGAGTATTTACAACTGATGCCGATAACAATTTCGGTCTTACTACACCTACTGTATATATATACAACTTAAATGACTACCCATGTACAACGACTACCCCGTCCTACTCTCGAACGGCTTCCAGCTCTTCGTACCTGAAATAAGAAAAGAAGAGAAAGGGTGGCCCCCAAGGGGCTCAGCACCTTTGCTGGTATGGTAATCCCGCAGCCCACATGCTACCGGGCCATGCACAACTAATTGTCGTCTTAGCATGCGGTTGATTATATTTAAATCATGCATGCAACTGTAAACACACAACACATAACATTTCGCCTCAATGGGCTCAACAAACGGATAATACATCCTTATTTGATAAGTCACTCATGGTATTCATTACCCCTAGAGTGTTTCTCCTCTAATGGAGCTACTTCCTTAACAGACGACAACTACCCATTAATCGGGTTGTCCTTAAACGCCTCTTATCACAAACTGGGATTCATATCCATGATCCACATACTCCACATCTTACAACATATAACATGCAACACATAACAACACATAACAACACTTTCACGTTTCAACGTGCACATAATAACATCGCAATAAAAATTGCATTACATCAACAACACATAACATAACGGAAACGGTTCTCTTAGGAACTGACCCAAACATAGTTAATTCACTAGTGAGCCTAGAGAATGATGTCACCCTCATGATAAGCTCGTTATACAACAACAACAACACTCATTACCGTCCTAATAGTCGGACGAGTAACTTAAGTTAAGATGGTTCGGGTTTGGTGGCCCGAACACACCACACAAACACATGTTCCCCCTAAACCGATCATAAGTCAGAATAGCTAAGCTTTGAGATAAGCTAATGGGAGATCATAACCCGTGAGGGAAACACCCAACAAGAAAGGGTAATAAGGCAATAAGGATAACCCTCTCCCAACAACGCGCGACCGCAAACCGGATTCCCCCACTGTTTAGTACATACTTACTTTAGATATTAGTTAGAACCCCACTATGGAGTCTATCATAACTACACACCATACAGTATTACAACTGGGTTAAACACACAAGGGAGATCCCTACATTCACATACACATATCACACAATTAACACACGCATAGCCGTGGTTAGTACGTCCCATGGTTCGGTCGTTTACTACTACGAATACCGAACTCTCATGTGATCCTAGACTCAGTTAACTAAGGTTAACACTTCCGAGGTTAAATGGTATCGGAGTTGTACACGCCACATAAATGAATTACTGTAAACTCATTACATGTTTAATCTTACAACGTGGCAAACATACAGAAAAACACATTGGCATACAAGCCGTGTAATCCGGTAGGACACAGGTTGCAAGAAAACCATACCTGTCACCGGAGTCCACTTTATCATGTCCACTTATGTTCCTCGAGCAATTCTCGAACAACTGATAATATTACAATTACTTTCATTAACATTGGAGTAACATGCTTGTTTAACGTCTAATGCGCCCATAGTTACCCCGTCATCCCGTTATATTTAATTTTACACTTGTGATCTTAAGTTCACAACTCTCACATCAAACCTAACATTTGTTTACACACTTTAAGACCTTTACATGTCACCAAACAAGGTCTAAACATATCTAAAACCATTACCATTCAATCCCCCATCATTAGGAGCCTTAAAAACATTTTTTTTTTCATCTCTGGTCTGGACCGCCCCTCTGGGGCGGTCCCAGGGCGCTCTACAACAGATGCTACACGTTTGTTTTTTTTTTTCACTTCTCTCTCTGCACTGGACCTCCCCACAGGGGCGGTCCGTAGGGGCGGTCCACTGCAGAACCAATTTTCTAATGTGCTTTTCTCCTCTTTCTGAACTCCAAATTCATCCCAATTTTTTCCTATGCTTTACACATGTTCCCACATGTTTTAACATCTTTTGGGCACACTCAACCCTCTCGAAACATCCAAAAATTCCTTAAACTTTTACTCAACTTTTAAGTCCTTAACACTTAGAACATTTTTTTCTTACACTTGTAACTTGTATTCTTGCCTAAAACTTCACCTAACCAAAGTACTCCCTCACTACCTTATAACCACCCTTTTAAACATCATTTGCACTACACTCATCCCCTTTACACACATTCCTCAAGTCTTTCCCACAAGTTCATAATTAAACCTTCACAAGGCGTTACACTTCCATTGTTCACCAAACTTTGTACAAGACTTTACGACACCTCCACCATCACCTTGGTGTATCAAGAAATCATCCATTAGTTCCCTAAATCTCCAAGACTATGCCTAAGGCATCTTAACACCTAAGAACACCTTAATTCACTTTCTTTCACCATCTTAACACTTAAAAATTCCTAGTACCTTCTAGGTCAAAAAATCTCATTACAACACATAAACTCTTTTGTTTATCAACTAAATTTCGCCATAGCTTCTCTTGTATCACCTTACACCAAAACACATTGTTTTTCACCTTTAGACAATCAAGAACATTCAATCTCTTAATACACACTCTTATACACAAACATATGGTTTTTTCATCCTTTAACATCAAACACATTCACCTTCACAAGAGATGTTCTTTACACACAACTAAACCTTTAAACTACACTACATCACAATATAGTGCATAAACCTAAATTGCTTGGCACTTAGGCCCTTAAATAACATGGCTCTTAGGCCCTTAAATTGCATAAACCATAAACACTGAATTTCCCACATTATATTTGCCTTTGACCTACGAATACACACAACAATGCTCCCATGTCCTTTTAGTCCACCTTGTGGATAGTTTCCTAGCTCATTTTTCCATTGGCTCTTTAGGTTATTTATTAAGCAAATATAGCTCAATTCCCTAGTACAATAAACCACATTAAGAGAGGTTATTTACCTCTTTGTTTTCCAAGTTTTCTCACATGTTTTCTCTTGTTTTTCTTGATTGAAAAATCGGCAAGAAGCTTTTATCACTTGTCAACCTTCTAACCAATACACATATAAGGGTAATGAGTATTAAGTTTAATACTCAAACTCATAACTAAACCCTAGGTTTACATAAGTGTCTTAAAACACTAAAATTTGATGATTACCTTTGGAATTTGAAAGAGAGCTTGGTTAAGTGGCAAGATAGGACTCCTCATAGTCCCTTGAAGATTGAATTAAGCTAAGAAAATAGCAAGACAAGGCACCATTGTAAGGTGAATTTTCGGCTATACAAAAAAGATGAAGGAAACTTGGATTTTCTTTGATTTTCCTTACCTTGAATGAGAGAAGAAGCAAAAGACCTCTTCAAACAGAACTTTCCCCCTTCAATGGAGTTTCTTCATGGCATCAAACATGAGCTTTTGAAATTTTGAAAAGAGAGGATGAAAGGCCTTGACTCAACTAAGACAAATATGTGCTTAGTTTTTGATTTGGAGCAATATTGAACATTTGGTGAGCAATTGAAGTTGGAGAAGAGATGTGCTGTAGCAAGAACGAGATTGGTTGGGAGAATGGAGGAAGAACACGGTGGGAACAAGAGGAAATGAAGAAGGAGGTGAGAGGTATGCTTTGTTAAGATATTTTTACTTATAAAGGTAAATAGTAACTTTACTTTATTTCTTTTTCTTTTCTTTAGTTGGCTGGCTTGGTATGGTGACTCACACTCTAAAAACCGTGCCCCCTTCATTCTACAAGATATTTATGGTCTTTGTTGACCATTTAACTAATCAAAGTTGACTTAAGTCAAAACTAGCACTATTTGAGCACTATTCACAAACTAAGGCACATAATTGTGAAATTTTTGATTTCCCATTGATTTAGACTTCCTAATGTGATACTATATAGTACACATGTTAATTAAAGAGTAATGATGGACATTTAGCCATTCAAAACTCATTTACAGGACAATTTTTCAAAAACGTGCTTTAAGACTCCTTAAAGCACTTTTTGTGTTTTAACTTGTTTTCAAGCTTGGTTTTCTTTGGTAATTGATTTAATATGTTCATTAACATATTTATAAGGTATAGGCATGACCATTAGGTCTTATACAAATTTATCCCAAGCTTAGAGCACATTTTTGCCCATATTGACTTTAAGGCATTTATTTGTGTTTTGTTCGGTTTAATTGTCTACCAAGGTTTCCTAAGGACTTAATTAGCCTTAATAAATCATAATTGAATATTATTAAGTCTTGGTAGGCTCTTTGGATCCTAACCAAGTTCACTCCAAGCTTAGAGCATGTTTTTGCTCAAGCTGTGTCTTAGTACCTTATTGCACTCTACTATGGTTTAAATTGTTCACTGATGTTTCTAAGGCACTTTTTAGCCTTTACATACCATAGTTTAAATGTTTAACAACATATCAAGGTTTGGGGTATTTCACTTACCCTTCTCGCAGCGGAATACTTACTTACTCCCGGCGGGTGATACAACGCCGTTAACCCTCCAAGGTTAACAAGGCTACTACTACTTACCGTTTCAGTCTGATGATTAGAATGAAACGCATACATACTACTTACTTTACAATACCAAATACTTACTTACATTTGATTACCGAGTATACCGAAAATATGTATTACATTCCAAGACTACTTCCCAAAAATGAAGAGTTTATACATCCTCTCCCTACTATCCAATTATGAATTCATTATCCAAAAAGGTGTACCACATGGTACACCGGCTACACAAAAAGGCCTTAGCCGTGTACAACTCAGTACACCATTTCAATCCTACTAACTACCAAAAGAATCACATCCCGTCCTTACCCATCCGTCACGCCTCGCGGGTACCTGTGGAGTAAAAACATTCCCCCGAGGGGGTCAGCTTACGCTGAATATGATAACCGCATACCCCGCGTACTAGCGAGGGTACGCCAACTAATTGGTCGAATACATGCGGTTCGTTTCATTCATACATACATACATGCTTATTACAATACAATTCAATACATTCATTTCACCAAGCATACATACATACAATACATACAAGAAGTACAATACAAGTCATCCATTCATACTTACCATACTCGCCGCATTACGGGATACAATTCTCCAATACATACAAAGGTCTTGTTAGCCTCATTACACACCCGGGTTAATCGGGTGTTCAATACTTTTTACTCCGGGTCAATGACTTACAATAGTCAAGACCAATACAAATACAATACTTACTTCTTACATACTTTACTTCCAATTAAGTCGGTATGACCTCCGGGCAGGGATTACTACATCCCACCACCGGGCTTTAGGGTGGCCCACTAATCCAGGATGCTACCCATTCAAGGGATTTGGTCCAAGGAAAAGATTATAGCCAGGATTCGGATCCAACCTCTTGTGTTTCCTTATCCTCACGCGTGACCGAAACTATATCGGGCTTCTACTCATTCCATTTTACTAATTACTCATGTTAGGAGTTAGATTGTTAGGAATTAGTAGAAGTCCATACTTTCCTTCCATACATACATACAATACGCAAGTACTCATACTTACACATACACTTCATTTCCATTCATACATTTCATGAATTATACAAACTAAATGTTTAAGAGCATAAAACAAGAACAATATACTTCAAACACAATTAAGTGCAATATAAGTCCGATTCATGCTTTTATCTTATTGGTGATCACATAAGCACACAAATCGGGGTAACCAAGTTAGGATACAGGGCATGAAGAAATCATACCGTTCACCGTTGTATCCGTACTACCGGCTCCTTCGAGGATCAACTATTTGATTCCTATACATACATGAAGTAGTATGATCAGTGGTCTATTATTGATCTAACTTACTCCTTCATTGATATTCTCAATGTTTACTTACTACTCCTTTACATTCATACTTGGTTATAAAACCATTCTTTTCCTTATAACTTCTTAAGCTTGCTTCCTTACTCATTTACTTACTTTCTTACCATTATTACTTCATTAATGGTGTATTACTACATACATATGCATATGTGTATATAGGCATATATACATGTACTATAATCATATAATTAAAACATTATTATTTTTTTTTGACTCGACCGGACTTGCGACCGACCTTGCAAGTCCGGTCCATTCCAGTAGGCTACATCGTGTAAAAATTCCAGGGCCGACCGACCTTCCAAGTCCGGTCCCAAGGTCGGTCCATTCCAGTAAGTTTCGTATTGAAAATTTTAGCCCGACCGACCTTGCAAGTCCGGTCGCAAGGTCGGTCCATTCCAGTAGCTTGCATTACGGGAATTTTTCTGGCTGACCGAACTTGCAAGTCCGGTAGCAAGTTCGGTCCATTCCAGAAGGGTTCAGACGGGAGAATTTTCTGGTCTGACCGAACTTGCATGTCCGGTCGCAAGTCCGGTCGATTCCAGAAGGTTTCCCGTCTTTGTAAATCTGGGCTCGACCGACCTTGCAAGTTCGGTCCTAAGGTCGGTCCGGCCCAGTACTTCAGTTTTAAAATCTGTTTTTGGGTGTATTCTTTACCCATTGTTTCCCCAATCTTCACCAATACTTCCCTACATGTTTACCACTCATTTAGATGCTCTAACTCACCTTAATTCATTCTCGAAACTTACTACTCAATTCCTACACAACTTACACCAAATTTCCTCATTTCTTCCCAACACTTGCATCAGTTTTCATTCTCCCTTTGCTACAGATTTTGTTTCCTCTTCTTATGCTACAGATTTTTATTCAAACTTCTATCCTCCATTGCTCCCTCAACTAATGCTACTTCTAGCATCCAAAATACATTACCTTACACTCTAGTTTCATCCCATTTACAAACTCATTCCAAAATCTGTTTCAAGACACTAAACACTCCTTTTAAACTCTCCAAATACTTCCTCTTCTTAAACAACTTAAGTCCTCTCATTCCTACCCAAAATTTGACATAGTCTCCCCTATAATTCTTACTTTGCTCACACACTATTTCAGCTCACAAGTTCACATTCTCACAACCTGTTTATACAATACACTATACTCACATTTCAACACTACTACAACAACATAAAATTCCGACACACCTACACATTCACTACCCAATGTTTTTCCCAAGTTTTAGACATCATTTAAAACTTCAAAAACTGTGACATTCTCTTCTCCAATACACTACTACATTACCACTACTCATTACTCAAATACATTACTCATTTTACTACTCAAAAACTGCTACATTACACAACACAAAACTAGTTCAAGGTATAGGTAATTACCTTGTCTTACTAGTTTTCCTTCTTTCTTTTCTTCTCCTTCCTTCTTTCCTTCTTCTTTGTTCTTCTTCACACAATGTACAATACTACAACCACCATACCCATACACATTACCATTTAACATTCATTTTTGCACTAACCCTAGAATTTAATGTTTTAGGGTTTAGGAAAGAGCATTACCTTCCAATGGATGGATGAAGTTCTTGACTAGCAAGAGAACAATATTCTTAGCCCAAGAAAGAGCCAAAATCGGCTGAAGCAACAAGGAACAAGACATTCAAAAACCGAAAATCTTTATAATGCCAATGAGAGCTAGGAATGAAGGGTTTTCGAATTTCTTTTTACCTCAAGATGATAAGGAGGTGAAGGTGCTTCTAATGGTGGCCTCAAATCTTCAAATGGTGAATACCCATAAAATCGAAAATGAAGCTTTTGGATTTTTGAAAGGAGGGAAATGTTCTCCTTTGCAAGGGGATTCCAATGGTACTAATTTTGTAATTTTTGGAGCAAGATTAATGGGTTAACAAGAGGAGAGAAGGAGGGAGTTGTGTGAGTTCCTCTAATTCTCCATGGCTGTCGCAAGGTTGAAGAAGGAGAAATAGAGAGAATAGAGAGGAGGGGAAAAACGTGAGTGAGGGAGGAGTTGTGAGGAGAGAGAGTTTTATTTTTGCTTTTACTTTACTTATTAGGCTTGTCTTTTAGCTAATAAGAGAGAAATAAAGAGAGTGTGAGAGAGTGAGCTTGCCGCCCCCCCCCCCCCTACACACACACAATCAAATTTGCTTTTTATTTGCAAAAGTGGACACATTAATTTTTCTTATTTGCATTCTTACCCCACAACTTACCGGTTGTTACAGTTCTTACTAACCGGTACCCGTTTTCCGGAATTTTCTCGTTTAATTAATTTTATTGGTTCTAAAGCTTCACTAATATTTATTAGTGACTATTTAGTTGACCAAAATTGTTACGAGTCTGTTTGACCCGCTTAAATCACGTTTTCTCGGTTTCCTCAAAAAAACGCGCTTTAAGGTTCGCTTATGCTTTTTACCCATTTTAAAGGTCCATTTTCTTCGGGATTTGTTCCCTCGTATTTATTTAAGTGTAATTAAGCCTTTTAAAAATATAATTAGCCTAATTAATCACTGTTTTTAATTACGGGGTATTTCAATGGCATACAGTGAATTGGTGGTGTGCGGGGCACACGAGGTTTTGTTGGTTATGTTTGGTACTTTAATACCCCGGATCTAAAAATGGTGATTAAATTACTCTAATATGATTATTAAAGGCCTAATGATGCCTATAGAGTATTGGTAAAGAGAATAAAACCAAAAGAAAAGAGAAAACGCTTGAAAAGCGAAAAACGCTAAAATGCGCGTTAAATGAATATAAGAGATATATGATCTCGAGAGGGTTTGAGATGGATTCCTAAGGCTTATTTAGGCCTAATTAGTGTACGGGAATGATTCCCGAAGTAAACGGATCCAAATAATGGATTAAAAATACTAATGGAGTTTAAAAGCACGTTTTTCGAGAAAACCCGAAAACGTGACTTTAAGTGGTCAAACAGACCCATAAAAATTATAGTTGATTAAATAACTATAATTAAGTATTAATGGAAGTTTAATAACCATTAAAAATGAAGAAACGAGAAAAATCCGAAAAACGGGCCCGGTTAGTGAATAGTGCTAAACCGGGTAAATTATCGAGCGTTTCCTGTAAAAAAATGAAAAATGCTACCAGTTAGTATTTTGTGTGGGGCCGATTTTAATTAGTACTGTAACACCCCAACCGCTAATCCTATGCTTACCGTCCAATCATCCCATAATCCAGAGTTACTCGCAGCGGAAATACTACTTACTACGGCGGGTGATACAACGCCGCTAACCGCCCATACGGCTAGCTAGGCTTACCTTACTTACAGTCACGGTCTGATGAACATAGTATACCGAGCTACTAAGACATTACTTACTGATTACAAAAGATAGCAATATTACATTCCTGGATCACCGAGTATTTTAAGTGTATACTTACATCCCAACTCAACTTCCCAAAAGAATGAGTTTCTACAAGCTACTCATCTATACCCCAATCCAATACTTCCACTATCCAAAAAGGTGTACCCCATGGTACACCGGCTATTCAAAAACTGCAGCCGTGTACTACTCAATACACCAATCATCATTCAATGTTTACAATCCAAAAAGAAGACAAAAGACTAGAACTAACTCTTCACATCTTCATCCCTCGCTAGTACCTGCGTGTAGTAAAAATGGTGCCCCAAGGGGCTCAGCAAACGCTGCGTATAAACTCCGCATATACCGCGTGCTAGCTAGGGCACGCCGACTATTTGACGTCCACTAAACATGCGATTCATTAATTTCATACATACATGCTTTACATACATCATACAATCATGCTCAATACATTACACATTCCAAGGCAACAACACAATAGCACGCATCTTACTTACCTTCACAAGGTTAGCCAAATTATGCATCCGGGTTAATCGGAATGCTTGTACTCTTTTACTCATTACTTACTTTTTCTTACTTACACTTACTTACTTTCATTTACTTTACTTACTCATTCTTACTTACTTACTTATACTCAAGTTAAGTCGTCGGGACCTCCGGCCCTAGGGACTACGCCGTCCCACCTCCGGGATTTACTTGACTCACCAATCCGGGATGCTACCCACTTAAGGGATTTGGGCCGCAGACCAGTTTAAGAGTCAGGAATTGGAGCCAACCTCTCGTGACTCCGCATCCTCACGCGTGGCCGAAACTATATCGGACTTCTACTCATTCCAATTTAATTACCAATTTAAGTTAGGATGGTTAGCTTGTTAGGAATAAGTTAGAAGTCCATTCATACGAATAATCGGTCACGATGCAATACAACATACACACACACATTCATTATCATCATACATTTCATGAATTATACAAACTAAGATTTAAGAAAATATTCACAACATACAACACTACATATTCACAAGTATGCATATTAACTCCGATTCGTGCATTTATCTTATTTGGTGATCAATTAGCACACAACACACAAATCAGAGTAACCAAGATAGCATACGGGGCATGAGGAATCCATACCGTTCACCGTCATACGTGTTTCCAAACGTCCTTCGGTGTCACAAATCAAATCCTATGGTATACATACAATTGAATGATTAATCTAACTATCATCAACTTAACTCATACTTACTATGTCCTTATACTTCTTACACTTACACATTACTTACTTATTTTTCATAACCTTAAGTTTTATTTTCTTACTTAAGATTGGCATGCTTACATACATGTACATATATATACAAATAATTATCATTTAATTTAAATAATTTTTTTTACTGGACCGAACTTGCAAGTCCGGTCCATTCCAATAGCTCACATTACCGAATTTTCCTGGCCCGACCGAACTTGCAAGTCTGGTCGCAAGTTCGGTCCATTCCAGAAGCTCACATTACGGAAATTTTTCTGGCCGACCGAACTTGCAAGTCCGGTCGCAAGTTCGGTCCATTCCAGAAGGTTTCATCGGGGAATTTTTCTGGCTCGACCGAACTTGCAAGTCCAGTCGCAAGTCCGGTCGATTCCAGTAGGTTACAGACGGGAGAATTTTCTGGTCCGACCGAACTTGCAAGTCCGGTCGCAAGTTCGGTCCAATCCAGAAGCATTCCCGTCTTTGTAAATCTGGGCTCGACCGAACTTGCAAGTCCGGTCGCAAGTTCGGTCCGGCCCAGTATTTGCATTTTTATTTCTGTTTTCAGTCCTCTCTTTTACCCATTACTTCCCTATTGTTCCTACACTTAATCCCACATGCTTTAACACTAATTAGACCTCTTAATACACCTTAGTTCACTCCTTAACTCTTTACACAATTCTATACTAATCCACTCACATAATTTTCCAAGTTTCAACTCAACACTTACACTAGTTTCTTCCCTTACTACATTATGCTACAGATTTTGACAATTACACTCCTCTCCTATATCTCCCTCTTCTATTGACATTTCTAACACTCCTAATGTATTTAGATTGCATTATTTATCTCTCTCTCAACTTACCCTCCTCCTTTCTCTATTAAAATCTGTTACACACTTATTAAACACCTAGTTCCTAATACATTAAGTGTTCTATTCCTAGGTAAATTTTGCCATGGTCTCCCCTACATATTTACACTCTCACCACATTGTTTATCCACACATTATCATTATCTCACCTATTTTCAACAACATAAATATACAAAGCTCCCATACACATTTACTAACACTAAAACATTCTTAAAATTCCTGCACTCAACATTCATTCCCAAACTAGTTTGTAACAGTTTTTAACATTGTTTCCAAGGGTTTAAAACACTTACATTCTCTTATACATTACACTACTAATGCATTACCATTTTACAATACACATTTTCATTTCTAAAAATCTGTTACATACTCATTTACAAAGCTATACAAAGGGAAGTATAATTACCTTGTTCTCTTCTACTAGTTCCTCTTCTTCCTCTTGTTGCTTCCTTCTCCCTCTACCGGTTATAGTTTGTCAACAATCTAACATTACAACCCATTCATAAATACACCATTCAATACTAAAAATTAACCCTAACATTATTTAAGCTTTTAATGTGGGTTTTAGGGTTTAGAAAATTCATTACCTTCCAAGAGTGCAAATGAAGCTTGGAGTGGTTCAAGAACAAGATTTCCAACTCCACTAACAAGGCCAAAATCGGCTAGCATAAAGAAGCAAGCAAGGGTTTTAGTCTTCATTTTCGTTTTGCCCTTGAGGCTAGAAAAAGATGGAGTTTTTAGGAATATTTTTACCTTAAAAGAACAAGGAGAAGGAGGGCCTTCTAATGGTGGTCTTGAAGCTCCAAATGGGACATACCCATAAAAACGAAAGTTGTTGTTTTAGAATTTTGGAAAGGTAGAAGTGTAGCTCTTGATGAGAGGATTCCAATGGTGTAGTTTTTATAATTTTTGGAGCAAGTTTGATGGAGTTTCAAGAGGAGAGAAGTGAGGTTTTGTGGGTTTGCTTCTAAAACACCATGGAAATCGCATGGGGAGGAAGAAAGGAGAAAAGAGAGAGTGAGGGAGTGTGCATACGTGAGTGAGAGGATGAAATGGAGGAGAGAGATGATAAAGTGAGGGTGGGGGTTACTTTATTGTTTTTGTTTGTTTGTAAATAAGAAGGGAGTTAGTGAGTGTGTGAGAGAGGGGGAAATAAGGGGGGGCCGGCTGGCACCACACACACACACAATTTTTACTTTTTATTTTAAAAGTGGACACATAAGTTTGTGTTATTTATATTTCTACCCCACAACTTCCCATTTTTGACAGTTTTTACTAATCTCTCGTTTTATTGATTTTATTGGTCCTAAAGCTTCACTAATATTTATTAATGATTATTTAGTTGACCAAAATTGTTACGAGTCTATTTGACCCGCTTAAAGACACGTTTTCCCGGTTACCTCGAAAAACTCGCTTTAAGGTTCGTTAGTGATTTTAATCCTTTTTAAGGACCCATTTCCTGCGGGATTTGTTCCCTTATGATTATTTATACTTAATTAAGCTTCTAAATTATTCATTAGCCTAATTAATCACTATTTTTAATTACGGGGTATTTCAATCTACCCCCCTTAAGAAACTTTGCCCTCAAAGTTGCTCAAGGTTAATGGTTTAGGTAATTCTACTCATTAGGCAAACCAATTGCACTAATGTGTCTTACTACCACCTATGAGGTGTTCACTTCATTCCACATTACAAGCATACACGGTTCAACAACATACACAGTTCACATACACAATTCAACATTTTCAATTCATACCATTCCACAATACACCATACACCATTACAATCCACAATACACTTTACACAAACATCATCCATCATACGTCGTACAAATACATTCACACACTACACATTACACATACATACACATACCAAATTCACTTACACTACATATGCCATACAAACCTATTACCATACCTACGCACAAAGCAATGCTTACCCCGAAGCAATGCAAAAGCAAAAGGGCTCTACCCCCCTTAAAGGGGTACGACCCGTACCCGTATTGCTAAATACTAGACTATCTAGTCTATGAATAACTGTGGGTACTTAGCCTTCATGGCATCTTCCAACTCCCATGTCGCTTCTTCGACATCATGGTTTGACCATAGGACCTTCACCATTCGTATAGACTTATGGCGAGTGTCTTTGGTCTTCCTATCCAGGATTCTCACTGGGGTTTCAACATATCTCATTGTCGGTTCAATGGAGAGTCTCTCGGGCTCTAGCACATGAGAAGGATCAACAATGTACTTCTTGAGTTGTGACACATGAAATACGTCATGGACACGTCCCAAGTCCTCAGGTAGTGCTAACCTGTAGGCTACGGATCCAACTCTTTCGGTGATAGTATACGGCCCTACAAACTTTGGGCTTAGCTTGCCCTTCTGGCCAAAACGGAAGACACCCTTCATAGGTGAAACTCGCAAGAACACTTGGTCGCCCACGACGAACTCAAGGTCACGTCGTCTCACATCCGCATAGGATTTCTGTCTATCTTGGGCTGCCTTCATGTTAGCTCTAATCTGCTGAACTTCAGCTTGTACTTGCTCAAGATACTCCGGTCCTATGATGACCGCTTCACTTGACTCATCCCAACACAAGGGTGTACGGCAAGGTCTACCGTATAGAGCTTGGAAAGGCGACATCTTAATCGAGGCGTGATAACTATTATTATACAAGAACTCGATAAGATGAAGCTTATCTAACCAACTCCCCTGAAAGTCCAAGGCACATGCTCGAAGCATGTCCTCCAGTGTCTGGATGGTCCTTTCTATCTGACCATCAGTCTGAGGATAGAAGGCGGTACTCAACTTCAATTCTGTACCCAACGCTTCCCTTGTAGCTCTCCAGTATCTCGAAAGAAATCTGGTGTCGCGGTCAGATACTATTGTTTTCAGGACTCCGTGATGTCTGATAATCTCCTTGTCGAATAGCTCAGCTAGCTTTACCACCTTCCAGGTGTCCTTCATCGGTATGAATCTGGCAACCTTGGTAAGGCGATCGACTACAACCCAGATCATGTTGAGTCCTCCCCTGGCAGGTGGGAGTCCTACAACAAAATCCATGGAGATATCATGAAATTTCCACTCCGGAACTGGCATCGATTGTACCATTCCGCCCGGTCTATGATGTTCAAATTTCACTTTTTGGCATGTTAAGCATCTCAATACAAATTCCGTCACATCTGATTTCATTCCAGACCACCAGAAGTACCTCTTCATATCTTTGTACATCTTGGAGGCTCCCGGATGGACTGACAATGTGGAACAGTGTGACTCTCACAGGATGCGATCCCTTAGCTCAGTATTGCTTCGGGGGACGCATAGCCTGCCATTCAACCGAATCAAACCATCTTCATGTAGCTTGAGGTCATACTTCTTCTTCTCAAATGTACCATTCTCGATCTTGTGTCTGATTTCGGTTAGGTAAGGGTCGCTCAACTGAGCGTCTCGCACCTCGTCAACCAAGCTAGAAGAAGCGAGTAGCGAATAGAGCGAGTGTGCTCGACGGCTCAGGGCGTCGGCTACAATGTTTGCCTTCCCTTCCTTATACAGTAAGTTGATGTCATAATCTGAAAGAAATTCCATCCATCTTCTCTGTCTCAAGTTCAATTCTTTCTGAGTGAATACATACTGTAAGCTCTTGTGGTCGGAGTAGATGGTGATGCTTACCCCATAGAGATAGTGTCGCCATATCTTCAAGGCGAAGACAATGGCTCCTAACTCTAAATCGTGCGTCGGGTAATTCTCCTCATGCTTTTTCAGCTGGCGGGAGGCATAAGCGACAACCTTGCCATGCTGCATGAGTACGCATCCCATACCTTTGCCTGATGCATCACAATATACCTCAAATCCCTCTGTGCCCTCTAGAAGAGTAAGGACGGGCGCTGAGGTCAATGAGTCTTTTAGTTTCTGAAACGATAGCTCACACTCATCTGTCCATACAAATGGTGCATCTTTCTTCATCAGTGTAGTCATGGGCTTAGCGACTTTCGAGAAGTCCTTTACAAATCTCCGGTAGTAACCGGCTAGACCAAGAAAGCTCCTAATATCGGTAACAGTCTTGGGTCTAGGCCATGATCGTACAACTTCTATCTTAGAAGGGTCCACTGAGATACCTGCGCTCGATATGACATGTCCAAGGAATGATACCTGATCAAGCCAGAACTCGCATTTGGAGAACTTCGCATACAGCTGGTTCTTGCGCAGTGTCTCTAGTACTTTCCTCAAGTGGGTTTCATGTTCTTCTACTGATTTTGAATATACAAGGATGTCGTCGATGAAGACAACCACTGAAGTGTCCAACTGCTCACTGAATAATCAATTCATGAGGTCCATGAATTTTGCTGGTGCATTTGATAAACCGAATGGCATCACTGTGAATTCGTAGTGGCCATATCTGGTACGGAATGCCGTTTTCTCAATGTCTTGTTCCTTGATTGCAATTTGATGATACCCAGAACGGAGGTCAATCTTGGAGAAGACTGATGCTCCTTTCAGCTGGTCGAATAGGTCGTCGATGCATGGTAATGGGTATTTATTCTTGACTGTGACCGCATTCAGCTCGCGCTAGTCAATACATAGTCGGAGACTACCGTCCTTCTTCTTCACAAAGAGGACCGGTGCTCCCCAGGGTGATACGCTCGGGCGTATAAACCCTTTGTCTAGAAGGTCTCTTAACTGCTCTTTTAGTTCGGTCATTTCTGCAGGTGCCATGCGGTACGGTGCCCTAGCAATGGGACCGGTACCTTGCAAGAGGTCAATTTCGAATTCCACTGCTCTCGGTGGTGGCATGCCGGGTAGCTCCTTAGGGAATACATCAGGGAATTCAGATACTATCGGTACATCGTCACTGAACTCTGGATCTCTCTCCAGGTCTTGTACATAACACAGGTACACTTCTTGGCCCTTTCTGAGCTCCCGGTACATCGCCATAGCAGATATAAGTGTGGTCGAAGGCTCTCTCGGTCTCTGGCGGTAAGATACGGTAACCCCAAAAGGACTCTTGAGCTGCAATCGATGCTCGGCGCAGAGGATTCTACCCTTGTGCCGCTCCAACCAATTCATTCCGATGATTAAGTCGAATCCCAATCCATTGAATTCGATGAAGGAAATGGGAAACGCTTCGTTTTTGATTTCGATGGTGGCTGATTGATAGTATTTGGTGCACTTTACTCGCTCCTTTGATGGGAGAGTAACCATGAAGTTCGGTAGCTCATCCGCATCTAGCTTCAACCTCTTCACGAAAGGTGGTGATACGAAAGTGTGAGAGGCGCTGGAGTCGAATAACACATTGGCATCAATGCCATTTACTGGGAATGTTCCCGTTAAGATGGTGCCGCTTCTGCCGGCTTGTGCTTCGGTGAGGATGCCCAGGATACCTTCGGTACCGAGTCCACAACCTATTGGATTCACAATTGGATAAGTATTGATGGTGGACACAAGTGGAATTAAATCAACAGTGCTCTTTATTGATAAACCAACCATCATACATACCGTGTCTCTAATACACGTTACTAATCGATTACATGATACTATGAATTTCAATACTTTCTAAAGGTGAGGTTCAGGCGTCCAGGTTTCATGTGTGTGGCATTGATTATTGCCGGTGGTGCCGTATTCAACTTGATCTTGTTGATCCCGTGATACAGCATCCTAGAGTTTCCACCCATGATTAGGACATCTCCTGATCTCAATACCAGTTTCTGTGCGAGGTCCACACGCTTCTGCTCGCTATACAGGAATACGGCGTCATCACCAATGGACCAAGACACTACGGGCACTCCTTATTCAAGAGATTCCGCTGTCTCGTCCTTGTCTTGGTGTAACCCAAGTCGTCCTTCTTTCTCATAGAAGTTGACGATACAGAGGTCCGCTTGAAGTGCGGGAATCGGATCATGTTCACATTGTTGTGCAAGTTCTACTGCTTGTGTGACAAGTGTCTGAAACTCTGGTGGTATTGTCGGTGGCGTCGCTCTATCTTGTGTTCGTGTCTCCTGGTATGTCTTGGTATAAGGATTCCAGTCCTTTCCCAAGCACATCATTTTTAGCTTCATCTTCGCTCCACCGAGGAATTCGGGTGTGTAAAATCTACCTTGACCCGTTCCTAGCTCGTTGCATCGTCGAATGATTGAGATTCGTGCTTCGGGTGTCACGTATCCCCTTAATAAGATCATACCTGGTCGGATGACCTGACACTGTTCGTTGGTGTAGTCGTGGTTGGTGATGTCGATCTCTTCTTGATTCGAGTTTACCGGTATCGGATAACAGATACTAAAGCTTCCTATGGTTATAAATTTCGTCTACGGTGAGTACTAGTTTCAACTACTTCTTTTCATGCTTAATACACACTTCATTTTATTTACTCATGCATTCATCCAAACAGTTACTCTACTACTTAGACATGCTACTTCAAGGATTAAAGGTTTAGATTATTACCTGGGCCGGATTTAGAACCGGACCTATCACGGTCTATGACATGAAGGACAGGCTGCCTCTGAGGTGCACCCCGCGGAGGTCCCCGGGATCCCTGTCCCTGTGGTGCCTGCTGGGTCGGTGCATCACCAGATGCAACCTCCTTGCCTTCCCTCTGCCTGTAGCTTTAGTAGTTCCCCTTTGGCTTCCCATTCTCTGGGCATTTGTTGGCTGTGTGACCGGGTTTTTGGCAGCTATAGCACTTGATTTCCCTCCCATAACAGTCCTTACCAGGATGGTCCTGGTTGCATTTCCTGCACACATAGGTGCAGCCATCGGAGAAGGTTTTGGCGGAACCGGAGCTAGAACCTGAGGTTTAGAGGGTTAGCACATGTGTGCGTGGATATACTAGATACATTACTTGTACGCTTACGATTTGGGAATAGAAGTTTACCCTTTGGTGGGTGTGATCTCAGTGGCTTTGCTGCCACCGGTGCAGAATAACCAAGCTGAAGAAGCTCAACTGGTTTGCCCTGCTCAACATGGGCACTGCTCTCACTCAGGGATTTCTTTTGGGATTGCTGAAAGAAATTTCCCTTCTTCTTTTTCCAGCTCTTCCCCTGGTTCTGCTCCTCAGTACTGGTGTTTTTGTTGTTGGCTTTGCGCTTCAGCGCGGTCTCTTCATCCCTTAATTGGCAAGTGATTTCAACGCGAGAAGCCGCGTGATAACACTCCTGAAATCTCAGGTATTAGCCGGGATTCTCATTTAAGAAGGATAAGGGAAAGATTCAAGAAATTCAAGGAATTTAAGGAATTGAAATGGTACTAAGGTTTAACCGATATTTACCTGAAGGGAGGTAAATCTGGTGTAGCCCATACCGTACCGAAGGCGATGGCTCAGACCGCCATAGAAGCGATCGACCAACACCTGGCCGGTGTATCCTAGATCAGGGAGAAGACGGAGGATAGAAGTGAAAGTGCGGTAGTACTCATCCACAGACATCTTGTCTGTCATCTTCAAGGCGTCCAGCTCTAGCCTTTTCTTTGTCTTTACATGCTCTGGATAGTACTTGGATCGGAGGAGTGATGCAAAAGACTCCCAATCGAATGTGGGGTCGCTGACGTGCTCATGCTTGATTAGCTTCCACCAATCCATAGCAGCATCCTTCAGATAGTAAGCAGCAACTCTGACTCGAACTCCAGCAGGAGCTTCGAGGGTTTCGAACGCCGTCTCCATCTCGGAGATGTAGGCTTCAAGCTTAGCCAGATCACTCTCGCCCCTAAAGCAAGGAGGGCGGAGTTCCGCTACAGCTTTTACCCAGTTCACTTCTCTGGGTGGCGGGGGAGGGATTGGCCCCGCTTGAGTTTGTTGGTTCTGTTGGGTTTGTTGCACGGCTTAGATTACTTGTGGTAGCATCTGTGCTACCGTGGCGGCGACGATCTCAGCTATCGTCTGCGCCCCGGGTCCGTCATTGCCCCCTCCTCTAGGGCGACCTGGACCTCTTCCTGACATCTGAATATTTAACAGTTACGTTAGGCTCCGCAAGATATGACTCAAAGGTCTTGGAATTTAAGCAAGGTATCGTTCCTAAGAACGTCAAGGGTATCCGTTGTTAACAACGGTAGTTCCTAGTTAGGTTTCTAAGTATCCGTCTTAAGACGGTTGAAATCCTAACTCGGTAATCCCCTATGCTCGGTAACTAAGGACATCAGAGCGTTACTACGCTCTGATACCACTTTTTGTAACACCCCAACCGCTAATCCTATGCTTACCGTCCAATCATCCCTTAATCCAGAGTTACTCGCAGCGGAAATACTACTTACTACGGCGGGTGATACAACGCCGCTAACCGCCCATACGGCTAGCTAGGCTTACCTTACTTACAGTCACGGTCTGATGAAAATAGTATACCGAGCTACTAAGACATTACTTACTGATTACAAAAGATAGCAATATTACATTCCTGGATCACCGAGTATTTTAAGTGTATACTTACATCCCAACTCAACTTCCCAAAAGAATGAGTTTCTACAAGCTACTCATATATACCCCAATCTAATACTTCCACTATCCAAAAAGGTGTACCTCATGGTACACCGGCTATTCAAAAACTACAGCCGTGTACTACTCAGTACACCAATCATCATTCAATGTTTACAATCCAAAATGAAGACAAAAGAACTAGAACTAAGTCTTCACATCTTCATCCCTCACGAGTACCTGCGTGTAGTAAAAATGGTGCCCCAAGGGGCTCAGCAAACGCTGTGTATAAACTCCGCATATACCGCGTGCTAGCTAGGGCACGCCGACTATTTGACGTCCACTAAACATGTGATTCATTAATTTCATACATACATGCTTTACATACATCATACAATCATGCTCAATACATTACACATTCCAAGGCAACAACACAATAGCACGCATCTTACTTACCTTCACAAGGTTAGCCAAATTATGCATCCGGGTTAATCGGAATGCTTTTACTCTTTTACTCATTACTTACTTTTTCTTACTTACACTTACTTACTTTCATTTACTTTACTTACTCATTCTTACTTACTTATACTCAAGTTAAGTCATCGGGACCTCCGGCCCTGGGGACTACGCCGTCCCACCTCCGGGATTTACTTGACTCACCAATCCGGGATGCTACCCACTTAAGGGATTTGGGCCGCGGACCAGTTTAAGAGTCAGGAATTGGAGCCAACCTCTCGTGACTCCGCATCCTCACGCGTGGCCGAAACTATATCGGACTTCTACTCATTCCAATTTAATTACCAATTTAAGTTAGGATGGTTAGCTTGTTAGGAATAAGTTAGAAGTCCATTCATACGAATAATCGGTCACGATGCAATACAACATACACACACACATTCATTATCATCCATACATTTCATGAATTATACAAACTAAGATTTAAGAAAATATTCACAACATACAACACTACATATTCACAAGTATGCATATTAACTCCGATTCGTGCATTTATCTTATTTGGTGATCAATTAGCACACAACACACAAATCAGAGTAACCAAGATAGCATACGGGGCATGAGGAATCCATACCGTTCACCGTCGTACGTGTTTCCAAATGTCCTTCGGTGTCACAAATCAAATCCTATGGTATACATACAATTGAATGATTAATCTAACTATCATCAACTTAACTCATACTTACTATGTCCTTATACTTCTTACACTTACACATTACTTACTTATTTTTCATTACCTTAAGTTTTATTTTCTTACTTAAGATTGGCATGCTTACATACATGTACATATATATATATGTGGGTATACATATATATACATATAATTATTATTTAATTTAAATAATTTTTTTTTGACTGGACCGAACTTGCAAGTCCGGTCGCAAGTCCGGTCCATTCCAGTAGCTCACATTACCGAATTTTCCTGGCCCGACCGAACTTGTAAGTCCGGTCGCAAGTTCGGTCCATTCCAGAAGCTCACATTACGGAAATTTTTCTGGCCGACCGAACTTGCAAGTCCTGTCACAAGTTCGGTCCATTCCAGAAGGTTTCATCGGGGAATTTTTCTGGCTCGACCGAACTTGCAAGTCCGGTCGATTCCCGTAGGTTACAGACGGGAGAATTTTCTGGTCCGACCGAACTTGCAAGTCCGGTCGCAAGTTCGGTCCAATCCAGAAGCATTCCCGTCTTTGTAAATCTGGGCTCGATCGAACTTGCAAGTCCGGTCGCAAGTTCGGTCCGGCCCAGTATTTGCATTTTTATTTCTGTTTTCAGTCCTCTCTTTTACCCATTACTTCCCCATTGTTCCTACGCTTAATCCCACATGTTTTAACACTAATTAGACCTCTTAATACACCTTAGTTCACTCCTTAACTCTTTACACAATTCTATACTAATCCACTCACATAATTTTCCAAGTTTCAACTCAACACTTACACTAGTTTCTTCCCTTACTACATTATGCTACAGATTTTGACAATCACACTCCTCTCCTATATCTCCCTCTTCTATGGACATTTCTAACACTCCTAATGTATTTAGATTGCATTATCTATCTCTCTCAACTTACCCTCCACCTTTCTCTATTAAAATCTGTTACACACTTATTAAACACCTAGTTCCTAATACATTAAGTGTTCTATTCCAAGGTAAATTTTGCCATGGTCTCCCCTACATTTTTACACTCTCACCACATTGTTTATCCACACATTATCATTATCTCACCTGTTTTCAACAACATCAATATACAAAGCTCCCATACACATTTACTAACACTAAAACACTCTTAAAATTCCTGCACTCAACATTCATTCCCAAACTAGTTTGTAACAGTTTTTAACATTGTTTCCAAGGGTTTAAAACACTTACATTCTCTTACACATTACACTACTAATGCATTACCATTTTACAATACACATTTTCATTTCTAAAAATCTGTTACATACTCATTTACAAAGCTATACAAAGGGAAGTATAATTACCTTGTTCTCTTCTACTAGTTCCTCTTCTTCCTCTTGTTCCTTCCTTCTCCCTCTACCGGTTATAGTTTCTCAACAATCTAACATTACAACCCATTCATAAATACACCATTCAATACTAAAAATTAACCCTAACATTATTTAAGCTTTTAATGTGGGTTTTAGGGTTTAGAAAATTCATTACCTTCCAAGAGTGCAAATGAAGCTTGGAGTGGTTCAAGAACAAGATTTCCAACTCCACCAATAAGGCCAAAATCGGCTAGCATAAAGAAGCAAGCAAGGGTTTTAGTCTTCATTTTTGTTTTGCCCTTGAGGCTAGAAAAAGATGGAGTTTTTAGGAATATTTTTACCTTAAAAGAACAAGGAGAAGGAGGGCCTTCTAATGGTGGTCTTGAAGCTCCAAATGGGACATACCCATAAAAACGAAAGTTGTTGTTTTCGAATTTTGGAAAGGTAGAAGTGTAGCTCTTGATGAGAGAATTCCAATGGTGTAGTTTTTATAATTTTTGGAGCAAGTTTGATGGAGTTTCAAGAGGAGAGAAGTGAGGTTTTGTGGGTTTGCTTCTCAAACACCATGGAAATCGCATGGGGAGGAAGAAAGGAGAAAAGAGAGAGTGAGGGAGTGTGTATACGTGAGTGAGAGATGAAATGGAGGAGCGAGAGGATAAAGTGAGGGTGGGGGTTACTTTATTGTTTTTGTTTGTTTGTAAATAAGAAGGGAGTTAGTGAGTGTGTGAGAGAGGGGGAAATAAGGGGGGGCCGGCTGGCACCACACACACACACACACACAATTTTTACTTTTTATTTTAAAAGTGGACACATAAGTTTGTGTTATTTATATTTCTACCCCACAACTTCCCGTTTTTGACAGTTTTTACTAATCTCTCGTTTTATTGATTTTATTGGTCCTAAAGCTTCACTAATATTTATTAATGATTATTTAGTTGACCAAAATTGTTACGAGTCTATTTGACCCGCTTAAAGACACGTTTTCCCGGTTACCTCGAAAAACGTGCTTTAAGGTTCGTTAGTGATTTTAATCCATTTTAAGGATCCGTTTCCTGCGGGATTTGTTCCCATATGATTATTTATAGTTAATTAAGCTTCTAAATTATTCATTAGCCTAATTAATCACTATTTTTAATTACGGGGTATTTCAAGTACACACACATTTAATTAGCTTGTTAGCTTATTAAGTCACAAGGTGACAAATAAATAAAGTAAAAGGGAATAGTGAAAAGGGGCTTTAAAACCTCTCACCTCCTTTATTTCTTCATTTCATGATTTACCCCAGCTCTCTATAAACTCCTTCTTCCTCCTCTGTACGTGAGGCGATTCCAAATAGCTCACCACCTCCAACTTCTCCTTCCATTATCTTGTTCGATTCTCCACCAAATCACACAAAAATTATACCGTTACAATCGTATCGGCGAGGGCTACGTTTCCACCCCTCAAAACCTTGATTTCTCCACCTTCACTTCCATGGGTGTTGGAGCTTTCGAAGCTTGGGAAGCTGATTTTGACTCTCCTTCACCACCTTGATGCCTTAAGGTAATAATAAGTAAGAGCTTAGGCCATTTCGAGCTAGTTTTGCAAATTTGGAGAATTTTTCCCCACGTTGAAAATTCTCTTCCGTTTCCGCCGGTTGCACCTTGCCTTTGTGGAGTTTTGGAAATGCCCCACTTGATTGCCAAGCTCATCCTTTTGGATTTTCCAAGGTAATGCCTTCTTAAAAACCTTAAGAACCCTCCTTAAAATTCTAGGGTTTTGATATTAAGGATAGTATTTGAATTAGTGTGTGGTTGTTGGATTGGCTAGCGTGAGTTGTTGGCTGATTGAGAAACAAGAGGGAAAGAGAAAGAAGAGAAAAGAAGGGAAGAAAGGAAGAGAAAAGAAGGGAAGAAAGGAAGAGAAACCGAAACTAGCAAGGTAATTGAGCCTACCTTGAGTTGAATTGTTGTCTTGGGGAAATAGATTTTTAAGGGAATTGAATGTAAATGTGAGTGTAGTCATGAAACTACAAGGTTGAACAAGTAATGAGATTGTTTAATGTGGTTTAAATGTGGGAAATAAACCTTGAGAGCAAACTGTTACATATGTATGTACAAGGAGGAAAAAACAATGTGCTGCAGGAAAGTTTAATGCTTATATAACAGGGATGAAAAACAGATTTTTGTGAGCTGATTAGTGTGTGTAGAATGCCTAGGAATGTAGACAAACTCTGTCAAAATTTGCCTAGGAATGTATGGACTTGAGTGTATTAAGGCGTGGAGATAGAATGGCAAGAAAGAAAGGATTGAAAACTTCAACAGAAGCAAGAACTTGCAACTGTAACAGAAGAAAAAAATTACAGTGAAATGAGTTATTTGACAGATGAATATATAGAATGGTTTAGGTTAGTTTTGAATGCCTAAACAATGTCAAAACATGTTATAATATATGTAGGAATATTAGGGAAGAGATTGGTGGAAGTTTAGAGTTGAAACAAGTTGAAAAGCTTACATAAATTGCAAAACTGCAACTGGTCCGGGTTTGCAAACCTGGACACAAACCCGGACCAGCATCAAAACACGGCAGAAAGGTTTATCAAAGGAGTGGTCCGGGTTTGCAAACCAGGACCTAAACCCGGACCACCCTTAAATCATACCCGAGAGTTCTGTAACCATGTGGTCCGGGTTTGCAAACTAGGACACAAACCCGGACCAGTCCCAAATCTTACCCGAGAGTTTTTCCAAGTGGGGGTCCGGGTTTGCAAACTCGGACAGTAACCCGGACCACCCCAAAAATTGTACAGAAACTATTTTAAAGCTTAATTAAGGTTGGGTAATGATGGGTAATGATAGTATAAGGTAATTATGACTTGATTAATGATGTTTAAAGGTCGTTAAGAGTGTAAACAAGTTTGAGAAGAGAATGAGAAAGTTGTGAGTTTAAGAACACATGAGTTAAACTAAGTTAAACGGGATAACGGGGTTAAGTACGGGAGTAATAGTTTTACATACCGTAACGCCTTGATGTTAATAAAAACATTTGAATGTTATTAGTGGAACAAGTGTGAACCGAGGAACGAGTGGTGACCCGGTAAAGTATATCCATGGTGAAAGGTATGATTTTCTCATACTCCGCGTGCTAACCGAGTTACGTTGATTTGTGTGTTTGTGTGCCGGCTTAATCAAGATTAAAGCATGAAAATAATCCCTTGTTTGATTATGTATGTCTTGATGTATGTTGAATGAGCTAACATACTTGTATGACGGTGTGGTCAAACATAGAGTAAAGACCGACTCCTAGTGAGTAACGTTTGGCTAGAGACCCATAGATCGGGTCGATGCTTATGATAACGAAAATGGGCAAACACACAAACTATCCGTTAAAGTATAACGAAAACGCAAACATATGAACTCCCTAGAATATAAGGAGATGTGCGGGTTGAGTAATTACCCGATAACGGTTAGTAAACCATAATGGCACAATCCACGAAACAAATGAGAGTGGAAAGATAAGTGAACCTCCCTCAAGAGGATTAACGATAGTTCGAAGATGTGAACTAGTAAAGAAGGTAAAAGAGACCTAAGGGATTAGTAGCTCCCTTGAGACATGGTCAACCTCCTATATGAGGATTTTACCGATTTAAGAAATTAACCGAAAGTATGAGTAAGTGGAATGTATGGGTAACTCTTAAAACCTAAGATTAACCGAACTAAAGTAATGTTCCCAAGTCATTAGATACATCGAGAGTGATGCTTCTAGACTAATATACATAATATTATTATAACTCCGAGAGAGGAGTGTATGGGAATGAGAGTAGTCCGAGAGTAGTCGGACCTAAGTAAAAAGAGATAGGAACTAAGAGAGAGTTCCGTGAGCTAGTTGAACCTTCCCACCATGCTAGACCCGGAGTAGGGTCGAAACCGGGGAAGTAAGACTATGCTAGAGAGCCATGAGTTTTGGCCTAAGTATGTATTAAGAGTAACAAGCGTGACGTAGGAGACCTGTAGCGTCTCGAGAATCTACAAGAGCTTGAGTATAATTAACCCAAGAGTGTGGGTGAGATAATGAGTATAAATAACCCAAGAGTATGGGTGAGATAATGAGAATAAGTAACCCGAGAGTGTGGGTGAGTATAGTACGAGTAGCCCAAGTGAATGGTTTGGTATATGAATAAGTAACCCGAGAGAGCGGGTGAGGTATTGAATAAGTAAACAAGGCATAGTGAGGTATAACCCTCAAGGCCTGAGAGTAACAGATACAACTAACAACCTTGTTATGTTAGTTAGGAATTGTGTTCCGTGATTGGATGTAGATTCCTTGAGTATTACACGTACTCTTTGTATTGCTATGATGCATGTTGTTTGACTAAAATGAACTCCATGTATATCCGACAAAGTAGTCGGCGTATCCCGGTTAGCGCTCGGGGTATGCGAATTTCATATGCAGCGTTAAGCTGAGCCCCTAGGGGCAACGTTTTTATTTTTCAGGTACACCGAAGATGTTACCGTTCGAGAGTAGGACGGGGTCGGTGGGTTGCATGGGTAGTTAGATTTAATTTCTTAAGTATTGAAAGAGGTGTAAGACCGAACGTGTTGTCGGCATCCATATATTGTAGACTCGGTATAGTAAAGAAGTGAGTTGAGTATTGTATTTGAAACACCCTGGAAAATCCTAGTTATAAAAATATACCTTCCCTGTTATTTTATGTGTGAAAATTGTAGACATGTATACTAACAGCTATAGTTACCGACTGTAATTTTTACAGTGACATGTTAAAATGCGTCATTGTTACAACGACAAACTAAGTTTATATTACCGGTTATAAATATATAACCAGCCCACTTTATATCAATGCTACCGGTTGCACATTACATGTTATTAATTAGTTTAACCGGTTGCATGTTACATATTATTAGCTATTTCGTATTACATTATCATTACTATCCTTATATTAATACTTACCAGTTGTAGTGCCGATTCACCTTGCTTAGTCATAGGAGGAGCTACCCAAATTTTATACAGTAAACAATTAATATGTTTTAGCCCTTTAAAGCCATCTACGTACATTTGCCACCTAAATCAGTTATTTTGTCTTTACCTAACCAATACTAATATCTACCATTATGTCTTGCCGACTTCTCTGCCCAGCATATCCTTCCGTTCTTCTTTGCTTAGTCACAAGCTAGGTGGCCTCATTTAATACAACCTACAAATGCAGCCAATAGAAATAAAACAACATTGAGCAAGAAGTGTCATTACCGTAGCATTTGTTCTGGCTGAAGGAAAGGTTTGTTTCATTTTCAATCAAGTTGCTCTCGGCAGCTCACACCTCCCATTCCTTGACCGTCTTTGCTCTGCCTCTTCTCTGCACGTAAGTCCTAAGCAGTAGAATTGATTAAATCTAGAAGAAAACATACATCAGAGTTAGACTAGTATACACCGAGAGCAATGAAGAGTTTTTACTGCTGCTGGTGGAGTTGTTTGGCGCCAGTTTAAGGGAAGAATTCAAGGTCCAAGAGTTGGAGAATTTAGGAGAACAAGGAAGATCCTTAAAGCTGTAGAAATTCTAGAGAAATTAGCAAGAATATGACAAGAAAGAACAAGGTAACTACCTTGAACAACAAGCTTTTAAAATTTGATTTTCCATGCTGATGTTTTGCGGTTTTAACCGGGATTGATTTCTCATTGTCTTTCCTTGGTTGAATAAACCTGTAACTCACATGTACAACCAAGATGTTAAAAAAAAAAGAGACTTGTTTTCTATGGATTGATGTTATCGGTTCTGCTGTACCAATTTATTTTTCGGTTTCTAGCAGTACCGAATTGTTGCTAGTCTATTGATTATGAGACTGACGTGCTGTGTAACTCTTCAAATTTTATAGTCTAGCTTATCGTAGGAGGATGTAGTCAGTATGTAGGTGGTCTGCTATTTATTCAAAAAGTAGCAAGCTAGCTGATTAGCATTGGTTGCTGTTGATTAATAGTGCCTATTGTTTTCTATTGGTACTAGCATAGCACGACCAGTTTGAAATCAAAAGAAAAAGAGGGGCTGTTGGGCCTACTAGAGCGTACGAATTGATTTGGATAAAGAGAATATGATGTGCACATATATATATATATATCGCTAACAGGGGGATCGATGCGTACGAAGGGAATTTGGAAAAAAAAACGTGATGTACATATATATGTAAATCGTTAACAGGGGATAGACAGGGGGATCGGATGGGGTAGTTTACAGCTGTATGTGTACATATATAAATATGCATAACAATAGTGAGGGTCAGCAGCTAAGAATTGTTCACATCGGTAACTAGGATAGTAGCTAGGAAAAAAAAACAGTAAGTTCACTGCTTGTTTGTGTGTGTATAAATATATAGTCATATTGTTTGATTATGGGGAGAATGAGATCGAGATGTATTGGGCTATTTAGATATTGGGTCTAGTTTTACTTGGCCTGTTACTCATTAGCCCACAAGATATTAGTAAATATGTTAGTTTTATAGTTTTATCTTATTAGGTATTACATTTATCTCTTTCTTTTTATCTCTATCTTTATATGTATATATATTCCTATTCGGTCCATAGGATTTGTACAACATATACGATCAAATAATATCAATTTGATACACTTAGCATAATCTCTTTACTTTACAATCATTAAACACTCATTATCTTCTAATATGGTATCAGAGCGTGGGTTGTTTAGCTTTCCTCCGGCGAGCATGGCGGACGATGCGAAGAAACAAGCCGAGACGGTGGCGAACAGCAGCAACACAAGTATTGATGTCAACGACCCATTGTATGTGCACGCGGCGGAGCAACCGGGAGTTTCTCTGGTGCCAAAGTACGATGGTGGAGTCGGATTCTTGGGGTGGAAGTGCGACATTATTTCCGCCCTGAAATCAAAGAACAAGTACGGGTTTATTACCGGTACTGTGAAGAAACCAGAGGAAGGAGAAACATTCGGTATACTGCCTGGGAGAGATCGTGTTCTCTCGTCGCTTCTTGGTTGAAGAACTCCCTCTTGCGTCTCCACTGAAGGTGGTGCGCTACTGTCAAATCCCAAGGTCATCTGGGAATCAATCTGCGAAAGATATGAGCGCACGAACTAGCTGTTATTCACAATTTGAAGCGTGAATTAGCAGAAACCAGCAAGGAGAAGACACATGGTGGTGGCTATTATAATAAATTGAAACGAATCTGGGGAGAATTGGATTTGGCGAATCCTACCCAGACCTGCACTTGCGGAACTTGCACATGTAGCTTGGACAAACGAGTCAAGAAAGCGATGGAGCAAGACAAATTGATTCACTTCCTTATGGGTTTGAATCGGAAGTACCTCTCGATTCGCGGGCAGATCCTGGCAATGGAAGAAATACCAAGTTTAGAAAGGGTTTTCTCTCTGATAATTCAAGGGGAACAGAGAGGAGATAGCAATGTTGCAGAGATCGATGTCCTTCTACAGTCATGGAACAAGCGCAGGGGATAATTCAAAAATTCTCAAAAGAGCATCGATACAGAGAAGAAAAAAGGCCAATTTGTTCCTTTTGCAAGAAAGCCGGTCACAGCTTCGATGAATGCTACCAGAAACAAAAATGTAACCACTTGGAAAAACCGGGCATCTATCAGCGGAGTGCTTTCAATTGCACGGGAAAGAGGCGGTGATAGCGGCGCGGAGAAGAAAGGCGTACGCCAACACAGCTAGGGTTCAAAGTGAATCAAGCGAAAAAACCAGTTCAGACGATGGATTAACAGCAAAACAAATGCAGCAGATCACTGAACTAATTCGCAACACCATCGCACCAGCAAAGTCAGAATCTATTAGTCATTGCAATTTCTCAGGTAATCAACTACTCAAACTCAATACACAGTGTCTATTAAGCAACGAATCGCAAAACTTGTTTAAGGGACAGTGGATTATCGACTCCGGAGCGACAGATCACATGTCTGGAGCCGAAAATCTTTTTGAAAATTGGCAAAGTTTGAGAGTTGAAAGGAGCGTCATTCTTCCAGACGGAAGTCCGCAGTTGGTGAATAAAATCGGAGATGTTAAGATAGGGAATGAAATCCGGTTGACAGGAGTGTTGTATATCCCGAATTTCATGTTCAATCTAATCTCCGTTAGGAAGATGACGGAACAATTTTCGTGCTCACTGATTTTTGACAATCGAGCTTGCTTTGTCCAGGACCCGGTGACAGGGACGATTGAAAGAGTCGGTCATGGACAACATGGGCTTTACACCCTGGACGAGTCTGAAGCGGGTAGAAGTATTGGGCTCCGCAGATCGAAGGTTGAGAACAAGGCCCAGAGCGATGTTATGTTCGATGGTTGCGGTTTGGGCTTCGAAGAAAATATCAGCCCACACGCTAGGAATTTACATATTGCACTAGGCCATGTACCATTGAACAAACTTGTCCGATTGGGCTTAATAAAAGAAGGAGATTTTTCTATACATTATGCTTGCGACATATGTCATAAAGCTAGAGCACAACGACTACCTTTTGAAAATTCAGTAAGCAGGAGCAAAAGGTCCTTTGAGCTGCTACATATAGACGTGTGGGGTCCATTCAACACTAACACGTATAACGGTTACAGATATTTTGTTTGCTTCGTTGATGACCACACACGAACCACTTGGGTTCATCTTATAAAGGAAAAGGGCAATGCTTGGGAGGCGGTAGTTAATTACATAAGAATGGTGGAGCGACAATTTGAAGTCAATATTAAAACTGTCAGAACAGATAATGCAAGGGAATTAGGCAGTTCTAATGAAGGCAAATTGTTTTTCTCTGAGCAAGGCATAATACATCAGACTACTTGTGCATACACACCACAGCAGAATGCGGTGGTGGAACGAAAGCATCGATATCTACTTGAAACCGCAAGAGCGATTTATTTTCAGTCGGGTCTTCCTCTCACGTATTGGGGAGAATGTATTCTTCATGCAACATATCTAATCAACAGGCTCCCAACTAAGGCTTTGAATGGAAAGACACCATACGAAGCTTTGTACGGTCAAAAACCTTTGTATGACGGCATTAAGCCTTTTGGTTGCCTCTGTTACAAGAGTATTATCAATAACAAAGGTGGCAAGTTCAATCCAAAGGGAGAAGCATGTGTTTACCTTGGAACTGATCCAAGGAAAAAGGGTCACAAGGTAATGAGTATAAAAGATCATCATATTGAAGTGAGTCGAGACGTTAAATTCCATCCTACCATATTTCCTTTCAAAGATGGAATTCAACGTTACGTGGATCATGAACAAAGCCATGCGCATAATGACCAAAACATAGCATATTTTGATGAAGAAACAACTCAACCAGAGACTCATCAAGATGGTCATACCGAGCCGGTTACACTTGAGCAAAGTATCATACATCCTGAGGTTCGGCGGTCAACACGAGAAAGTCACAGACCTCACTATCTTAATGATTATGTTTGCAATATCTTCCAGGAAGTTTTAGATGAAAGAGTTTACAATGACAAACGGGCCAGCACCAATGTCATAGACAACTTTGACAGTCTAACCGATATCAAGCCTACCAAGTCGATAGCCCTTCTATCCACAAGTCTTAACAAAATCGTGGATATGAAGGAACCCTATACCTACAAGGAGGCCGCCATGCATGATCATTGGAGACGAGCCATGCATGAAGAATTACAAGCCCTTGAACGGAACAACACTTGGGATGCTGTCAGCTTACCTAAGGGCAAAAGAGTGATAGGATGCAAATGGGTGTACAAAGTTAAACTCAAGTCAGATGGTACATTGGAACGTTACAAGGCACGGTTGGTTGCAAAAGGCTTCACTCAACGGCATGGGTTAGATTACAATGAAACTTTTTCACCAGTCGTCAAACTCACTACAATACGGGCACTTCTCACAGTTGCTCTCAATCAAGGCTGGGTGATTAATCAGTTAGACGTCAACAATGCCTTTTTGCATGGAGATCTTGACGAAGAGGTTTATATGAGGATTCCACAAGGCCTAGACATACACGGGAATAATAAGGCTTGTCGTCTCAAGAAGTCCTTGTATGGTCTCAAACAGGCTTCTAGACAATGGTTTTCTAAGTTAGCCAACTTTCTTCGCACTCTTAATTTCACGCAATCCAAGAATGATTATTCTCTATTCATTAGGGAAAACACACGTGGACGAGTTTTCATTGCCGTTTATGTTGATGACATGCTGGTGGTTGGTTCAGATCAAAGTGAAATTGATGACATTAAAAGGGCACTAGATCTCAACTTTAAGATCAAAGATCTAGGAGAACTACACTATTTCTTGGGAATTGAGTTTATACCAACTGGCAGTGGATATGTTATGTCCCAAAGAAAGTTTTGTCTGGATTTGATAGAAGAATATGATTACCAAAATATCAAAAATGCTCAAGGACCCATGATTGTGGGTAAGCGACTTTTGATAGATGACGGCACACCACTTGAAGATCCCATTCAGTATCGAAGGTTAGTCGGCAAACTGAACTACTTGTCTAATACACGGCCAGACATCAGTTTTACCGTTCAGGTTCTCAGTCAGTTCATGCAACGTCCGACAGACACACACATGCAGGCAGCACTACATGCACTCAGTTATGTCAAAGGTACCATGAACTATGGTATTGTATTGACAAGAGGTGCGACTTCCACCCTCGACCTTCTCGCATACTGCGATTCGGATTGGGCAGCATGTCCAAATACAAGGAAATCTGTCTCCGGATATTATATTTTCTTAGGCAATAGTCCTATCTCATGGAAAACAAAGAAACAGAACTCTGTCTCTCTTTCTAGTGCTGAAGCCGAGTATCGTTCTCTACGAAGAGTCACAGCAGAACTCACTTGGCTAACACGACTTTTACATGAATTTGGCGTTACAAATATCACACCTATTCCGGTTAAGTGTGACAATCAGTCAGCCATACATATCGCACGCAATCCTGTTTTCCATGAAAGGACGAAACACATCGAAATCGACTGTCATTTTGTACGGGAAAAGATTCAGCAAGGACTTGTAGATGTGGTCTACACTCACACTACTACACAAGTAGCAGACATGATGACTAAAGTATTACCAGGCACAAGATACAGAGAGCAGCTACCTCGTATTGGGATGAGCAATGCCAGTACATACAAGCCTAGGCAATTCGAATTGCCTACGGCTTGAGGGGGGGTATTGGGCTATTTAGATATTGGGTCTAGTTTTACTTGGCCTGTTACTCATTAGCCCACAAGATATTAGTAAATATGTTAGTTTTATAGTTTTATCTTATTAGGTATTACATTTATCTCTTTCTTTTTATCTCTATCTTTATATGTATATATATTCCTATTCGGTCCATAGGATTTGTACAACATATACGATCAAATAATATCAATTTGATACACTTAGCATAATCTCTTTACTTTACAATCATTAAACACTCATTATCTTCTAATAAGATGCAGATGCGAGGAGGATGGGAGGAACTGAATCGAGAGTGAAGAGAAGAGCCAACAGTAAACATGCTTAAGTAAAAGAAAAATTACATCGCCCACCCATGACGTTTGACGAAATTACACAGCCCACCCACGAGGTTTCAAAAATTACTTTGCCCACCCATGTGGTTTCCACAATTTTACATCCAGCAACTTTTCTAATATTTGATCAACTTAAAAGATGGTTAAATGATATCCAAATTTGATGAAACTTTACATGGACGATATTAAAGTGTTATATTTTGGTAAAACGTGAAATCCAACATTTTTTAAGCTCATATATGATCCGTGGGACCCGATGAACGTGTCTCATGTTTCATTGGGTCCCACAGGTCATATATGACCTTAAAAAACTTTGGAATTGGCATTGAACAAAAATATAACACCTTAGCATCGTTCAGGTAAAGTTTCATCAAATTTGGATATCATTTAACCATCTTTTAAGTTGATTAAAAATTAAAAAAGTTGCTGGATGTAAAATTGTGGAAACCACATGGGTGGGCTGTGTAATTTTTGAAACCTCGTGGGTGGGCTGTGTAATTTCACCAAACGTCATGGGTGGGCGATGTAATTTTCCCAAGATATTATTATGTGTCTAATCTGAGAGAGAGCGATTACAATATATATCCTACGGGATATAACCGTTGAGAGGCAAGGAGGGGTAAAAGAGTAAACTAGGAAATACAATTATATAATCCTAACACCCCCCTCAAACCTAGGAAAAGAGAGTTTTTCCTTGGTTTGTAGAAACATCTAGCATGCCCATGGAATGAAGTTGACTCCGATAATCCTTGCCCGGTAAGGCCTTGGTGAGCATATCAGCCTTTTGATGAGTGTTGGGAATATGTGAGACGTCGATGAGACCGGCCTTGATCTGGTCACGTACGTAGTGTACATCGATCTCGATATGCTTTGTACGTTCATGGAGAACGGGGTTGTGAGCAATGAAGACTGCTGATCGATTATCACACTTTAGCGGAATGGGTGTGATGTCATCAACTCCAAGCTCATGAAGAAGGCGAGAGAGCCATGATAACTCTGTAGTGACGCGACGTAATGCACGGTACTCAGCCTTGGCGGAAGAGAGGGAGACACAAGCTTGCTTCTTGGACTTCCAAGAAATGGGAGAGCCTCTAAAGAGAATGTAGTATCCGCTAACAGACCTGCGAGAATTAGGACACGAAGCCCAATCAGAATCGCAGTAGGCAAGAAGAGAAAGATCATCAGAATTATTGAAGAAAATGCCATATCCAAGGGTCCCCTTAATGTATTGAAGAACTCTAATGGCAGCGTCCCAATGCTTCTGACATGGTTGTTGGTTGAATTGGCTGAGAAGCTGAACACTGAAATTGAGATCGGGGCGAGTGTTGAGAAGGTAGTTGAGCTTTCCAATTAGCCGCCTATACTCGGTGGCATCGGATAGAAGAGGTCCGTCATGTAAGAGCAGTTTGGTGCCAGGAGAAAGGGGGCTGACAACGGGATTATCAGAATTGATATGATACTCGGTAAGAAGGTCTGTAGCAAATTTGGTTTGAGTAACGGCCACACCATCGGTTGTGTGATGAAATTCCATACCGAGAAAGAGGTTGAGGATACCGAGGTCTTTTATCTTGAATAGACGATGGAGGGTGTTTTTGACAGAGGAGATTTTGTCGTCGTCATTGCCACAAATAATGATATCGTCCACGTAAACACCAAGAAAGATGATGGATGTGTCGGAGCTCCATTTGAAAAG
Organism: Limonium bicolor; assembly: GCA_023374045.1. Classification (NCBI taxonomy): domain Eukaryota; kingdom Viridiplantae; phylum Streptophyta; class Magnoliopsida; order Caryophyllales; family Plumbaginaceae; genus Limonium; species Limonium bicolor. The sequence continues at coordinate 39,996,025 of CM041781.1, forward strand.
CGAGTGATCATTGTCTGATATAGTGAAGCCCAAGTGTATGAGGGTGACGGACAGCTTGGCATACCACTGACGGGAAGCTTGTTTGAGACCGTATAATGACTTCTGCAATTTGCAAACCAAGCCATTTGTAGCAGTAGTGAGACCGTCAGGAACTTTCATATATATTTCCTCATGGAGATCACCGTGGATGAAAGCATTGTTGACGTCGAGTTGGTGAATCTTCCATCGTCGTTTGGTGGCAACGGAAACCAAGGTACGAATGGTGGTCATCTTGACCACCGGAGAGAATGTCTCGTGGAAGTCTTCTCCTTCCTTTTGAGTAAAACCACGAACTACCAAACGCGCCTTATAACGTTCAATGTTTCCATCAGCTTTGTATTTGATGCGATAGACCCATCGGCATGTGATGCATCTTTTCCCTTTGGGAAGTTTGACCAAGCTCCAAGTTTGATTATCTTCAAGGGCTTTGAGTTCGGTAGCCATGGCATCACGCCATTCAGGAAATTGAGAAGCAATGTGATAAGAGGAAGGTTCAGGGGGACACCGACGTACAACCTGAGAGCATATGGCACGAGAAGGAGTAATATCAGTTAAAGTTTGAACATCAGGCATTAGATTTGGATGATTAAATTGATCCTGTTAGACAGAAGACAAGTAAAAGGATCAGAAGTCATGTGATTGCACTCATAATCGTGCAGTTTTGCAGGAGGATTCCGAATACGTGTAGATTGCGAGGAGCATCCACCATGATGTCACCGATATTCTCAGTGATGGGCGAATTGTCGGTTGCATGGCAATCATCTCTAGGAATGGAATATTCGCCAGTATCGTCTTGATTTGAGGAACGAGAGGGGTGGGCCTCATTTGTAGTCTCTTGACAGTTGGTGTCCAGCCCAAGATGAGAGCCGTCGCTTTGGGTAGCAACATCTTCGATAATCCGAGGACATTGTTGGGCCATATGACGAGGGCCGTGATGACTTTGGGTGTTAGGTTGATGATCGTCACAGTCGTCATCTGTATAAATCGGAAATGTAAAAGGGGCGGAATCATCATGAATGTCTTCAGTGGGTTGGGCCTGCAAGGGAAAAATGTGCTAAAAAAAGGTTAAGTCTCTACTTGTAATAACACGTTTTTCATTGATGAGCAAAACCCGGTGACCCTTTTTGCATAGGCCTGGGCCCAAATAAACTCCACGGTGTCCACGATCACTAAACTTGGATTGAGAAACCGAAGGGCCGGTGTGATAGACGAGGGAACCAAAGGTTTTGATGTTATTGAGATTAGGAGGAAGCCCATATAAGTACTCATGAGGGGAGAGACCATTCAAGGTTGAGGAAGGCAATCTGTTTATGAGAAAAGTAGCCATCAAAACACTCTCGCCCCAATAACATGATTCAAGACCGGATTGAAAGAAGAGAGTCCGGGCTGTTTCAAGAAGATAACGGTGTTTCCGTTCGACTACACCGTTTTGTTGAGGTGTGTAGACACACGTGGTTTGATGAATGATGCCCTTATCATGAAAGAATTCCCGCAAAATTTTGCATGATCCTAACTCATAAGCGTTGTCGGATCGAACAATTTTCACGATCTTGTTGAATTGACGTTCTGCCATATGGATGAAGTTTCTGATATGTTGTGGTGCTTCTGATTTTTGTCTCATCAGAATCACCCACGTACTCCTACTAGCGTCATCAACTATGGTGAGAAAGAAACGACTACCGTCATGATTAACGGTTGAACAGGGACCCCAAATGTCGATGTGTATGAGTTGAAAGCAATGCTGAGACTTATTGCTAGAATGGGGAAAGGATAATCGGTGCCCTTTGGCCCTAAAACAAATATCACATACAAAATCGACAGGAACATCTTGTTTATTTATAAGACCCATGTGAATCATCTTGCTGATGGGGGGATGCCCCATTTTCTTATGCCAAAACCAAAGTTTAGAAACAGAAAGATTGTTAGAGAGGGCATGAGAGAATCTGTCACGAGAAATATCACAAACATTATTACAGACATCAAAACTTTCATCTAAAGACTCAATGTCCAAAATGTAAAGACCATCATCTCTGTGACCAATCTTCTTTTTATTCGTCCAAGTAGGGACCTGCATGAAGCAGCTGTTAGCATCAAAGGTAATAGCACAACCAATCTGAGAGATTAACTTGCTAACAGAGATTAAAGCAAGTTTAAAACTGGGAACGCAAAGTACATCATCTAATCGAAAACTTCCAGTAATCTGCACAGAACCAACAGTATTGATCATTTCATTATTCCCATTCGGTAAGGTCACATAATGATTATCAGCAAGTTTTCTTTTGTTAATCAGTAAGTTCTCATCACCAATAAGATGATCACTAGCACCAGAATCAAGGAGCCAACGAGATTTACAGTATTTGTGATGAACAGCCAAAGATTGAGTATAGACAGTACCTGAAAAGTTGGAGAAAGTTTTAGCACTAGAAGCGCTGCTACCTGCAGTGATCTTCTCTGGAATGCATCCGGATTTCTCAAAGAAATCGCATAGTCTGTTGAGTTTCTTAATATTCAGACCGGAGGTGTTGGCACTCCCTGTAGATCGTTGCTCAGCATTGTTGACAGAGGTAGCAACTCTTGGCCCTTTCCACCACTCAGGGTAGCCTCGAAGCTCAAAACAGTCACGCTTCAAATGGCCAGTTTTCCCGCAATGTCCACAAACTTCTTTGCGATTCTTTCCGGTACCTTCTTTATCACGACGAATCTTTGGTTTGTCGCCACGACTTTGTTCCCCTCTACTTGCATTGTTGGCAAAGGAAGTTTCTGTACTGTCCTTGTGGTTTTTCCAGTGGCTCTTTCGTTCTTCTTGTAGAATAATAGCGTACGCATCGTCAACGCTTGGAAGGGGTTTCTTCATCAATAGATTACCCCTAATGTTGACAAATTCTTCGCGCAGGCCAAGAAGAAAAGCAAAGAGCTTCTGGTTCTCAGTATGTTTAGTCATCTTACGACTATACCCGCAACAGCAAGGGGGAACATTCATCATCCCAGAAATATCATCCCAGATGCTAGTTAATTTTGTGAAATACTCCGTAACAGTGGAGTTTCCTTGCTCAATTTTAGACAAGTCTCGAATTAATTCGAACATTCTAGTTCCATCGACTTGATCGTACCTTTTCGTGAGCCTTTTCCACATCTCGTGAGAGGTAGCACTGGAGACGACACTATCCGCAATTGAAGAATCCAGACTGGCGAGAATCCAAGATCGGACAAGGCCATCACATCGATCCCATGCATCGCGTCGATGTTTAGCGACAGTTGATCTCCTCAAGGTGCCGTCGATAAGTTTGATTTTGTTCTTCGCTAAAAGGCATATCTCAACTTTCTTCTTCCAGATCTGGAATCCAGTTCCATTAAATTTGACAGAGGTAAGTTGAATCCCTGGATTTTCCGAATTGGAAACAACTAGAGGATCGGAGTTTATGCGTTTTCTCCTTCTCCTCTTCGTCGCTCTCTGCTTCAGTTTCCGAAGATTCAACGCCTTCGTCTTCAGACTCGTTCTCCTCTGAATCTGTCGTCATTTGGATTTGCAACAAATCAGGCGTAGATCGCCTGCTCTGATACCATGTTTGATTATTGGGAGAATGAGATCGAGATGCAGATGCGAGGAGGATGGGAGGAACTGAATCGAGAGTGAAGAGAAGAGCCAACAGTAAACATGCTTAAGTAAAAGAAGATATTATTATGTGTCTAATCTGAGAGAGAGCGATTACAATATATATCCTACGGGATATAACCGTTGAGAGGCAAGGAGGGGTAAAAGAGTAAACTAGGAAATACAATTATATAATCCTAACACATATTAGTAACATAGCAGCTAGAAATATATATGCATATCATTAACGATTGTGTAAGGTCCCTAGGACAAGATTTCTAAGCTTTATAGTAAGATTCTGTGTAAGATAGGACTAGAATGGTTATGTAAGAGTTGAGTCGGTGTATCCTTAAGCGGGAAAGGCATTCATGCCTCAGTACTGCTATGTTAGCTGGGCAACCAGCCAATTATCAAAAAAAAAAAAAATTAACGATTGTGTGTGTACATATCTATATATATATATGCATGTCGACAACTAGGGTAGTAGTTCGGCTAGGAAAAGTTCTGTATATATTTGTGTGTGTGTATATATATATATATATATGCAAATTGAAAATGAGGATAGCAACAGGAAGATGAGCCGTGTATTATGCGTGTGAGTATATAGTTTTTTTTTAGATGAATACGTACAATTCTTCCTAGTTTTTCAAGTTTGTATAGTTGGCAGCGCTCTTCTAATACAGGGTCAAACTCAACTACTAGAATTACGAGGGTTGTAGAAAAGAGTTTGGCATTTCAACTGCAAACTCAAAGATTTATGCCACCAAGTACAAAGGAAAGATCAACAAAACAAACTATTAAACAGCTAGGAGGACCCGGCGTGTGAGTGTATATATGCAAATCAATAACGAGCATAGCAGTTATTGCAAATGAAAATGTTGTGCGTGTATGTATATACATACATATATGCACAGCGATAGTGAGGGGATAGCAGCTAGTCACGTCTAGCTAGTGTAAGTCTACGGTTGTGTGTGAGTGTAAGTATATGTATATACATACGCATAGCAGCCAGGAAAAAAAACGATAGAAGTATAAGTAAGTGAAACAAATAACTTGTTTTAGTTGTTGGGTGGAGAATACGTTGAATTGTTTCTGTCCAGCACGTTAGTTGCTGTTTAACTAGGAGGTAGTAGCATGTATTACGTGTGCATGGAGTTAGGAAAGGGGTGGTTAAATCCCTAGGCAAGTTATTAAGGAACCGGTTGTTAAACCGTGACTGTCAATGTTATCGTTTTGTGTAGTCAAGTGCGGTAGTATTTTTTGTAGGTTGAAATCTTTGTGTATTTCAGATCAATGAGGTTTATGTATCTTATAATGAGCTAGGAGAATAATTATATTGATTATATCTAGTTAAATAACCAAGATATGCTAAGTTTACAAAACTGTACAAAATGTAAAAGTTATTGTCGTTGTTGTTGTAACCGAAATGAAAGGTGGTTGTAGAGGTTGTTTCTTCTGAATTTAGTGAATAATGAGGTTCATATAGTCTAAATAAGGTTATGTGACCACTTAGTTTAAGTAAACTAAATTAGACAACATGGTTACACAAATTGTAAATGGAAAGTTGTTAAAGTATAAGATTGTTGTTAGATAACAATGGATGATTTAGTTGTTGTTTGGATCAGTAGCTTCGACATGGGTTATCCTTGATTAAAAGTGGTTTATTAAATATATTAGGTGAGTATAAGAGGTGAGAAAGAGTGGATAAAAACCTTAGGTAAATCACCTAAGTAATTGACTATTAATTGTCATTGTTATCGTTATCGTGGTTGTTTTTACAGTAAAGTGTAAAGGTATTTGTATGAGTTGAATCTCTTGTGTTTTAGAGATCATTGGGTGTTATGTTAATTATATGAAGCTGTTTAACAGCTTAGTTCAAGTTAACCTCAGTAATTTGTTGGATGCACATAAGTGCACGAATTGTTACAATGGTTGTAAATTGTCATTGTCACTGTTGTTATTTGTACAACCAAATGTGGAAATGTTTATATGAGTTGATTCTTCTGTGTTTTAGAGATCAACTAAGTTTATATTGATTATAAGCTATTTGACATCTTAGCCCAAGTTTAACTTAAAATGAATTCTTGGATGCACATAAGTGCACAAATTGCTACAACCGTAAATTGTAAACGGTGTTTTGGTGTTATTTCTGTCCAGCAATTGCTATGTCTGATTATGTTGATCTTGGTGATGCTATTTTATCCCAATTATTACCGTGATTATATTGACTTTATGTGTTGAGTTATCTTATGTTTATGGATATGAAAATGAGGTGTAAGGCAAGATTGTGCCTAAGCCATGTGGTAATGTGTTTATGAAATATTACTCCTACCAATGTATTGGAGTTTACTGAGACTGCCCCTACCAGTGTATTGGGGTCTTTTATTATTTGCTCCTACCAATGTATTGGAGCTAAGCCATCATGATCTACTCTATGGACTGATGATTCATAGGGGGTGTGCACACTTAAGGACATGGGGTGAGGTGAAAGAAATTATCCGAGGGGTCGAGAGTGTTAGTGCTCTATGTCGAAAGACCGATTGCCCGAGGACATGTGGAAAGTGTATCATGGTGTTGAATGTTATACCCAATGGATCTTGACATTGGCTATATTGCCTACTGATTGATATTGATAATTTTGATGAATGATACTTGATAATATTCTGAATGATCATTTATGCACCTTATGCTAAGGTAAGCAGCAGGTGGTGCTAATCTGTGGTTTTTATGTGCTGACCCTATTGTGGTTGTGCTACGCTATTATCCTGTTGACATGGTTATATTGCTCCACTACCTTTGTTGTTATGATTATGTATTCTTGGAGTTTTATAAAGTAAAATGTATTTCACATGTTGTGATGGGAGTTACGCAGCGTTCTGATTTTGGCGTTATGCCCTGTGGTCTTTTCTCTGTGATTGTATGACTGACCACAGGTACAGGAAAGGACGGTGTTTTCCCCTAGTCATGAAGTTGCATGAGAGAGTGGAGCTAAAGAGGAGTAGATATTGAAGTTAGAGGGCGTTGTAATTATTCCCATAAAGTACACATGTATTAGGGTTAAACAGTTTTGTATAAGCTAACAGTGTTGATGTAAGTTTGTATAAGTTGTGGTTATACTATGAATATATAAAGGTTTGAAAGTAAAACTTAGTTCGGAAAAGATGGTGGTAGTTAGCCTTAGCATCCACAGTGAATGTGGGTGTGGCGGTAGCACCCTAGGTTGAGTTTGTAGTAAGTCTTCCGTTGTATTGTTCAAAAAAAAAAATTAGGTCTGAAAATCGGGGTGTTACAGTATTTGTATTGTCTATTCGGTTGTTCCAGTCCATCAGACCGTTACTGTATGTGAGATAGGCCTGGTTAGCCATATGGGTGGCTAACGGCGTTGTATCACCCTCTGTTGTATTTAGAGTTCCGCTGCGAGATTATTGGTAATTGTGACAGTTTAAGAGGTAATGACGAGATTAGCAGTTGGGGTGTTACAAAAATGGTATCAGAGCGAAGTATCGCTCTGATGACTGGAAATACCGAGCTTAGGAAATACCGAGTTAGGAATTAGAGACTTAGGGCTAAGGGTTGAGTGGTAGCGTGAGAGATGCGCTAGCTAGGAACTTCCAGTATGATCTGGATACCTACAATACCAAACCCGCCCTCCACAACCCCCGCATTAAAAGCTCGGGAAAGAACGCCAGAGAGATGGGGAAACCCAATTTGGCAGTTAGTAAATATTTCAATATGAACTAGAACCTGACATGCGGTAGATCCCGAGAACCGAAAATCCTGGAGGCGGATCCCGCTGGAACGACAATAACCGCACCTAATGGTAGGAGATCGAGAAATCCTAATCCAAGGAGACTGGAATCTGTGGCAGCTTGGGGCGACTTGCTTAGCAGTCGCGAGAACCTAGTTGGCCGAGCAGCAGCAAGAGTAAAGCACAAACAGTGCAACAAGGCGGATTCATGAAAAGTAACAACAACCGGGATACATGTCTACGGACCGCTATAATTAAAGAATACCACAAACGGTATATTAACCGACTAAGAATCTAGTAAGGAGTAGATACACCCACCCTGCCACACCCATAAAGGTTGCAATACTTAACTGATATAGCTTAGACAGCTACAAGCATAACTACGGGATATGCCCAAATAGGACTACAGCAGTAGTGCCTAAATGACTTGGACCTCGGTAACCGCAGTAAAGACGTGGGAATGAGCAACGAGGAACCAAGCAGTTAAGGAACTCCAATAGCGGAGAAGCACCTAAATGAATGGCAGTCATGTCAAGATGAATAAAAGCAGCACTAAGGAGTAGTGATCCAACTAAAGGATCAAGGAAGAGCCGACGAGGCTACTGAAAACAAGTATGAACAATACCGTGTCCGGTATAAGTTAACCCAAAACCGCCGGTACCGTGCACTTGCCACAGCAAGTGCAGTAATAATGGGACTACTAAGAATAGCTTTGACAAGCGACAGGTACTTAGCAAGTACCAAGTTGGCTAGAGAGCCAATATAAACACCAAAACACCTAAGGATTCTGAAACAAACCTTGAGAAGACCGAATAGCCTGACCATTGTATTGAGAATATACCGGTCAACAAGAGGCTAGACCTGCTAAAAAGCAACCGGCATTGAAATGCCATGAAGATGTTTTTTCAAAACTCAATTTTCTTCCAAGCATAAATTTTCCAAAAACCCCCAAAGTTTTAAAAAATCAAACTAGAGGAATCACATAAGGCGTTATAGGACTATATAAGAGGATTTGGCACAGAATACTTCACTTAGGCGTGCAACCGACACTACAAGTGTACACAACTGAGACATGGGACGACCGCACTCCGAAGGAGCTTGCGGGCCTGACAGACCAATTATGAGTTAGTCGGGTAAGTGGTAACGTATCAATAAGATACTCCATGTATGTATGCAAGTAGAGTACGGAACACGGGAAGTAGCCCTCCATACTACGGACGAAAGAGCCAATTCAAACCAAGACAGTTGGACACCTCGAGTGACCGAAGAACACAGAGAAGCTTACCAAGCGAAAGGAGTCAAGAACCCATTCCAAGAGGATGACTAAAGTTGAGAGTGCAAGAAGCACAGAGTATTGAGCATAGACATTGGATATGTCTCAAGGAAATCCTAAAACAAACATGTGACAACTGGAAGAATACCCAGCGCAGACAAAACGGCGAATACCTAAAATGATCATATCAATGTTTGATAAACGGGATAGAATCCCCATAGTATACCAAGAAGGTAAAGGAAAAAGAATTAATGGTCTACCCAAGAATGGGAGACATTACAACCCTGAAATGGGATAGTTCGAGAATATATGTGACCGCAAGGCGGAGTAAGGAACTGAACATACCCAAGAGTTCAAGCCGGATGTGATGGCGCAACTCAGTAACACCCAGGAGCAATCCGTGAAGGGTGCTGGAGTCAACAGTAGTTGAACGAATCATCGTGTTGAGAACACAAGTGTTAAATCAAACACTTGAGTAGAACCCGAAGGGATCCCACGCAACACGGGATACCCTAGATTGTCAGAGGGCATGAACTAACATTAAGTTATTTAAAGGGCCTTCCATGTATGGAAGTGTGATGAGACAACCATATCAAAAAACCCAGTAATACCTCCAAACCATTTAATGGTGTACGGAGAAGCAGAAACTTGTATAAACAGCCGCCCAGAGCATAGCTCGAGGCGAGGTGGCTTGCAAGCCGATAAAACTAACTACTAATTGTTTTAAACGTTGTGAACCTATGCATAAAGGCACAAGAAGAAACAGTGGAGAATGAACCACTAATTTAGAGTGGGGATACCACTTGTTATTACGGGGCCTATGGAGCGGCAATTGCGTGAATCTTCCAGAGAAAGGCTAGCACCTGAGTATGTAATGTGAAACCGCTAGAGCAGTGTAGTGAAACTTGAGCATGTGTATATTGCCAAGGAGTATATGAACATAAATAGTATGTAGGAAGGCTTTGACAGCGGCGGGAGGAAACTGAGAGAGTAATCGGATAAGTAATAGACACTGTATGTGTGCAGTATGAATTGCAGAGTAAACGATGCGCAGTAAGCGTAAAGAGTTTGGAGTAATATATTTTATTGAGCCAAGTGAATGGCAAGCCATAGTATAAATGGCGGGAGTACATGAGCGGAAGCTAAAGTAGTAGCGGATGCCATATAAGCGAATGTTGTAATGAGTAGAGCATGATACACAGTAACAGATAATGATACGGAGCTGATGAGAAAATGTGGTAAAGGAGACATAATCATTCCTATCTCATGAGAGATTTACTGTCAAGGGTTTACGCTTCTGCACTCTGTATGACTGAGTGTTTTGGTATTGCACTTGTGCGGTAATGATCGAGTGGGAGAGCCAGGAATTGAGAAATGTCAACGAAGCCTGTTGAGCGAGAATCTAAAGAAATAACCGTGCGGCCTCTGGCCAAAGATGCACGAAGAATGTGGGCTGTAACCCACAGGTCCCAGAACCGATGAATGGTTAATGCAGAGTAGTGTGAAGGAGGAATTGTTGTACAAAAATAAATGAATAAACATAATTGAGAAGCAAAATTAAACGAGGAAGCACTACATACTGAGTAGTAGCTTGACCTTAACCGACAATAAGTCGGGAATAGTAAGTGAATAATCACAAAGGTATACAGAGTTATACGTAATAGATTTCCAAAGAGCTGGAGAGAAAATCTATAACTCATCGAATTCGCATACGGTAAGAGATACCTAGCGACGATTGACAAACCTTTATTCCCAAGTCAAAAGGGATAGAAAGGGAGTGGATAATACATTGAGAATACCAAAAGGGCGAGTTAAGCTCTAGTTATCAGGTCACGCAGCAGAAGCTTGTGGACCGTAATTCAAAGGTTAAGTATACCTAGCAATTGTGAGTAATTGGCTAATCCTAAATGCTTTGAAGCCTTAGAGGCTAGAACCGAACCCGGTTATGAGTTAATTAACCGCATGGAAGTTAAAACACTTCATGATACCCGAATTAGTGAACCAATGTTCAGAGATAACATATGGTTTGTTACGCGGGCGTAACCCCTTTTAAGGGGGGTAGGGCGAGAAACCGCTTAGAGTATGTTTTACGTATAGGTGCGTAAACTACTATGTGCATATCACAAAAGAAATTGTTTTGATGATTGGAACTTATGTTACATAAACATATGTATCCATTCTTTGTGTAATTATGGTTATTGTGCATGAGAGATGCGAGTAACGAGTGTACAATAATTATGAAGAGAGGAGTAGAGAAACTCCTGGGGAAAGAGAATCCCTTTAGTATTGGTCTATTTGAGATTAGACATGAGATATTATGAGTATGAACCGGTATGAAACCGGTGTATAACCTAGTAGGAAGTGAGTTTCCCTAGGTAATTTTATTTGAGAATGAGTGATGGAGTGAGTTCCATCCTTTGGAGTGGTGTGGTCTGTTTTAAATTGAGTAACAATTTGAGAAAATGAGGTCATAAGTTGCTTAGGTAAAGTAAGCAAATAAAATTGAGAATGACGGATGACCTAAGTTCTAGGAATTAGAGATAAATTAAAATGAACTGTTTTATGATTATGACTAGAAAGAGTAAAAGATAGAAACAAAAATGTTTGACTATCTGATTGTTTGAAACGGACGTGGAGGTGGAACTTGATCTGCTAGCGATCAAGGGAAACTGAACACAAATTGGGGTGGAAGGATAGTTCAACACTGATGCTGATCACATTAGGGTTGGATGATTCTTGAAGCTCCCTATAAGTGGTCACAAGTAATCACGTTACGAAAAGATGCAGCCACCACAAACCGAACTTGGAGTTGTGTGATGTTTTGAAAAGAATTTTCAAACAGAATTTGAAAAGGGATTTTCTTCTAGTATGAAGATGGAAATGGAAACTGGTTTTTAAACCGCTATCACCCGCCGATGGCTATGGCCTTAAGTCTTGATGACCGGTAGAACGGTGGGCGTGTATTGGTTTTGAAACCATTGCACCGTACGTGCGGCGGTCCTAAGCGACCGGTTGGGGTGGTGTGACAGTGTGTGATTTTTCCAAAGGCAGCGGGACGGGGAGAGTACCCTGAGACGATCCTGTGTTGAGTGAGTCAACCAGAGTGCCTGAGGATATGTATATGTGTAACGTTTTGATCAAAACCGAAGGGACCGTGGGCCAGAGACAGTAAGTGCCCATTTGTCATGAAACGGCCGTGGACCAGAGAGCGTAAGCGTCCAACGTGACCGGTACCTGAGGGATCAGTAGAGTATTACTCAATATGGATTCGAGGACTGTAGTGCCTTCTTGTCTTCGGACCGATTCCATGGAGAGAGTATAAAGAGTATTTTTTATTGTTATACATGATGTGATTTGTGTGTGGTATGTGTAGTGTGAAATGAGAATGACTTGTGAAGTCTGTAAGGTTATACGTGTATTATAACCTTGGCATAGTACGCCCATGAGAGTAACGAGATTAGATTCACCAACTTTGAGGACAAAGTTCCTAAGGGGGGTAGATTTTAATACCCCGGATCTAAAAATGGTGATTAAATTACTCTAATATGATTATTAAAGGCCTAATGGTGCCTATAGAGTATTGGTAAAGAGAATAAAACCAAAAGAAAAGAGAAAACGCTTGAAAAGTGAAAAACGCTAAAATGCGCGTTAAATGAATATAAGAGATATATGATCTCGAGAGGGTCTGAGATGGATTCCTAAGGCTTAGTTAGGCCTAATTAGTGTACGGGAATGATTCCCGAAGTAAACGGATCCAAATAATGGATTAAAAATACTAATGGAGTTTAAAAGCACGTTTTTCGAGAAAACCCGAAAACGTGACTTTAAGTGGTCAAACAGACCCATAAAAATTATAGTCGATTAAATAACTATAATTAAGTATTAATGGAAGTTTAATAACCATTAAAAATGAAGAAACGAGAAAAATCCGAAAAACGGGCCCGGTTAGTGAATAGTGCTAAACCGGGTAAATTATCGAGCGTTTCCTGTAAAAAAATGAAAAACGCTACCAGTTAGTATTTTGTGTGGGGCAGATTTTAATTAGTACACACACGCATTTAATTAGCTTGTTAGCTTATTAAGTCACAAGGTGACAAATAAATAAAGTAAAAGGGAATAGTGAAAAGGGGCTTTAAAACCTCTCACCTCCTTTATTTCTTCATTTCACGATTTGCCCCAGCTCTCTGTAAACTCCTTCTTCCTCCTCTGTACGTGAGGCGATTCTAAACAGCTCACCACCTCCAACTTCTCCTTCCATTATCTTGTTCGATTCTCCACCAAATCACACAAAAATTATACCGTTACATTCGTATCGGCGAGGGCTACGTTTTCCACCCCTCAAAACCTTGATTTCTCCACCTTCGCTTCCATGGGTGTTAGAGCTTTCGAAGCTTGGGGAGCTGATTTTGACTCTCCTTCACCACCTTGATGCCTTAAGGTAATAATAAGTAAGAGCTTAGGCCATTTCAAGCTAGTTTTGCAAATTTGGAGAATTTTTCCCCACGTTGAAAATTCTCTTCCGTTTCAGCCGGTTGCACCTTGCCTTTGTGGAGTTTTGGAAATGCCCCACTTGATTGCCAAGCTCATCCTTTTGGATTTTCCAAGGTAATGCCTTCTTAAAAACCTTAAGAACCCTCCTTAAAATTCTAGGGTTTTGATATTAAGGATAGTATTTGAATTAGTGTGTGGTTCTTGGATTGGCTAGCGTGAGTTGTTGGCTGATTGAGAAACAAGAATCAAGAGGGAAAGAGAAAGAAGAAGAAAAGAAGGGAAGGAAGGAAGAGAAACCGAAACTAGCAAGGTAATTGAGCCTACCTTGAGTTGAATTGTTGTCTTGGGGAAATAGATTTTTAAGGGAATTGAATGTAAATGTGAGTGTAGTCATGAAACTACAAGGTTGAACAAGTAATGAGATTGTTTAATGTGGTTTAAATGTGGGAAATAAACCATGAGAGCAAACTGTTACATATGTATGTACAAGGTGGGAAAAACAATGTGCTGCAGGAAAGTTTAATGCTTATATAACAGGGATGAAAAACAGATTTTTGTGAGCTGATTAGTGTGTGTAGAATGCCTAGGAATGTAGACAAACTCTGTCAAAATTTGCCTAGGAATATATGGACTTGAGTGTATTAAGGCGTGGAGATAGAATGGCAAGAAAGAAAGGATTGAAAACTTCAACAGAAGCAAGAACTTGCAACTGTAACAGAGGAAAAAAATTACAGTGAAATGAGTTATTTGACAGATGAATATATAGAATGGTTTAGGTTAGTTTTGAATGCCTAAACAATGTCAAAACATGTTATAATATATGTAGGAATATTAGGGAAGAGATTGGTGGAAGTTTAGAGTTGAAACAAGTTGAAAAACTTACATAAATTGCAAAACTGCAACTGGTCCGGGTTTGCAAACCAGGACACAAACCCGGACCAGCATCAAAACACGGCAGAAAGGTTTATCAAAGGAGTGGTCCGGGTTTGCAAACCAGGACCTAAACCCGGACCACCCCTAAATCATACCCGAGAGTTCTGTAACCATGTGGTCCGGGTTTGCAAACTAGGACACAAACCCGGACCAGTCCCAAATCTTACCCGAGAGTTTTTCCAAGTGGGGGTCCGGGTTTGCAAACTCGGACAGTAACCGGACCACCCCAAAAATTGTACAGAAACTATTTTAAAGCTTAATTAAGGATGGGTAATGATGGGTAATGATAGTATAAGGTAATTATGACTTAATTAATGATGTTTAAAGGTCATTAAGAGTGTAAACAAGTTTGAGAAGAGAATGAGAAAGTTGTGAGTTTAAGAACACATGAGTTAAACTAAGTTAAACGGGATAACGGGGTTAAGTACGGGAGTAATAGTTTTACATACCGTAACACTTTGATGTTAATAAAAACATTTGAATGTTATCAGTGGAACAAGTGTGAACCGAGGAACGAGTGGTGACCCGGTAAAGTATATCCATGGTGAAAGGTATGATTTTCTCATACTCCGCGTGCTAACCGAGTTACGTTGAATTGTGTGTTTGTGTGCCGGCTTAATCAAGATTAAAGCATGAAATAATCCCTTGTTTGATTATGTATGTCTTGATGTATGTTGAATGAGCTAACATACTTGTATGCCGGTGTGGTCTAACATAGAGTAAAGACCGACTCCTAGTGAGTAACGTTTGGCTAGAGACCCATAGATCGGGTCGATGCTTATGATAACGAAAATGGGCAAACACACAAACTATCCGTTAAAGTATAACGAAAACGCAAACATATGAACTCCCTAGAATATAAGGAGATGTGCGGGTTAAGTAATTACCCGATAACGGTTAGTAAACCATAATGACACAATCCACGAAACAAATGAGAGTGGAAAGATAAGTGAACCTCCCTCAAGAGGATTAACGATAGTTCGAAGATGTGAACTAGTAAAGAAGGTAAAAGAGACCTAAGGGATTAGTAGCTCCCTTGAGACATGGTCAACCTCCTATATGAGGATTTTACAGATTTAAGAAATTAACTGAAAGTATGAGTAAGTGGAATGTATGGGTAACTCTTAAAACCTAAGATTAACCAAACTAAAGTAATGTTCCCAAGTCATTAGATACATCGAGAGTGATGCTTCTAGACTAATATACATAATATTATTATAACTCTGTGAGAGGAGTGTATGGGAATGAGAGTAGTCCGAGAGTAGTCGGACCTAAGTAAAAAGAGATAGGATATAAGAGAGAGTTCCGTGAGCTAGTTGAACCTTCCCACCATGCTAGACCCGGAGTAGGGTCGAAACCGGGGAAGTAAGACTATGCTAGAGAGCCATGAGTTTTGGCCTAAGTATTGTATTAAGAGTACAAGCGGACGTAGGAGACCTGAGCGCTCGAGAATCTACAAGAGCTTGAGTATAATTAACCCAAGAGGTGTGTGAGATAATGAGTATAAATAACCCAAGAGTATGGGTGAAGAAATGAGAATAAGTAACCCGAGAGTGTGGGTGAGTATAGTACGAGTATCCCAAAGAGAATGGGGTATTGACTAAGTAACCGAGAGAGCGGGTGAGGTATTGATAAGTAAACAAGGCATAGTGAGGTATAACCCTCAAGGCCTGAGAGTAACAGTATAACTAACAACCTTGTTATGTTAGTTAGTGTAACACCCCATCCAACAACATACACACTTAACAACAAACTGCAGCGGAAAACAAACTTCAACACATTACTTAACTTCTTGGGTTACACGGCCGAACCACCCACGTGGCTAACAAGGCTAATACATATACATTGTACCGGTCTGATGGGCTAATTTCCTGAGCGACTACACATTACTATCCCTTTCCATTAACTACAATAACAACATACACCTTTCAACTGTACGAGTATTCACAAACTGATGCCGATAACAATTTCGGTCTTACTACGCCTACTGTATATATACACTTAAATGATTCCATGTACAAACGACTACCCGTCCTACTCTCGAACGGCTTCCTGCACTTCGTACCTGAAATAGGAAAAAAAGAGAAAGGGTGGCCCCCAAGGGGCTCAGCACCTTTGCTGGTATGGTAATCCCGCAGCCCACATGCTACCGGGCCACGCACAACTAATTGTCGTCTTAGCATGCAGTGATTATATTTAAATCGTGCATGCAACTGTAAACACACAACACACAACATTTCGCCTCAATGGGCTCAATAAACGGATAATACATCCTTATTTGATTAGGTCACTCATGGTATTCATTATCCCTAAGTGTTTCTCCTCTAATGGAGCTACTTCCTTATAGACGACACTTACCCGTTATTCGGGTTATCCTTAAACGCCTCTTATCACAACTGGGATTCATATCCATGATCCACATACTCCACATTTTACAACATATAACATGCATCCCATAACAAACATAACAACACTTTCACGTTTCAACGTGCACATATTAACATCGCAATAGAAATTGCATTACAACAACATCACATAACATAACGGGAATGGTTCTCTTAGGAACCGACCCAAACATTGTTAATACACTGGTGAGCCTAGAGAATGTTTCCAGTCTCATGATAAGCTCGTTACATAACTCGTTACCGTCTCGTTAAATGAACGGATAACTTAACACAAGGTGTCTCGGATATAGTGATCCAAGCACACCGAACAAACATAACATAGTATGCCCCTGTGGCCCGACGTGAGTCAGTAATAGCCTTGGTTAAGCTAAAGGGAAGGTTGGAAACCAAATTGGAAAAACAACCATAACATACGGAGAGGATCGAACCTGCTATGACAACGACCCCCATACTCACACGCGTGGCCGGAACAGACCGGACTCCTCACTTCCCCCGTTAGCACTTGTCAGAAGTTTATCATTGAACTTAGTTAAACAATCACAACATTGGGTTAAGTCATGTTAGACAAACACAAGGGAAAGGAGGGTCATACATTCACACACAAACACTCACGCACAACATCACATAACTAACTCACGCATAGTCGTGGTTAGAACGTTCCTTAGGTCGGAAACGTTATCACCGGATACCGTTCTCTTACGTTTACCTAATAGTGGTTAACTAGCCCTTCAAGCGCATTCGAGGTTACCGGTATCGGCACGTAAACATACAACAACAATAACGACTGTAAACTCGTTCATGATTTATCTTATAACGTGGCAAACATACAGAAAAACACATTGGCATACAAGCCGGTGTAATCCGGTAGGACACATGTTGCAAGAAAACCATACCTGTCACCGGAGTCCACTTTACCACGTCCACTTATGTTCCTCGAGCAATTCTCAAACAACTGATAACATTACATGTACTTTTATTAACACCGGGGTAACATGATGTTTTAAAGTCCAATGCTCATAATTTCCCCCCGTTAACTAGTTAAATAACTTGACATTTTTAACTTGTTTTACTTTCACATTTTATTACAACTTTTCACCCACTTAATTGTCATTAAAACTCACCTAACAAGTCCTTAGCAACTTTATAACATCATTACCTATCAATCCTCATCATTAGCCATCATTTTCATACCTTAAACAACATTTTTAGAGTGGTCCGGGACTTGGTCCTTACCTTAAGTCCCGGACCAACACTTACAGAAACTCTCGGCTATTTTTAACAGGGTGGTCCGGGACCTTGTACTCACCCCAAGTCCCGGACCAAAGCTCTTGTGAACTCTCGGCCCTTTTTTTGTGTATGGTCCGGGATCATCCACTACCTAGGTCCCGGACCACTGTAACAGAATCCCAAATATGACATTTTCAAGTCTTGTTTCATATATCTCTTCATCCATTGATTACCCAAACTTCATACATGAACTTAGGCATATTCTAATACCAAAATATCACTTTGTCTCACCTTAAAACATTACTCAACTTGTTACTCATTTTTCTTACAAAATCTCCTAACACTGTCTATTTTCCATTTGGTTTACTAAGTGGTGTTTCACCTATGATGACCACTATACCAAGATGTTTTCTCACCATCACAACATCATCTCCCAAGCATCTTCTTTTACTAACCAAATCTTCTTCTTCTCGACTTCTTAAAGTTCCTTTCTTACAACCTTACCAAAACTCATCCCTCCTTATTCATTAACATTACCTAAACCTTAAACAAACTTCTCCAAGACTTTAATACATTCTAAAAACACTCATTGTATTTCTAGAACTTCCAAGATAATGCCTAAATCCTTGTAGCACACTAGAACACCCTAATGCATGTTTTCTTCCCTTAGTGAAACATTTATCCATTCCTAACAATTAGTTCACCCAAGCTCATTTAAACACTTAAAACTCCTTATACATTATACAAATTTTGGCCATAGTTTCTCTTGTATATACTCACATCCAAACACTTAGGTTTTTACCTTATTTCATTCAAGAACACCTAAAATCCATCAAACACATTTTATACACAAACTTCACACATTTAGCACTACATCACAATATAGTGCATAAACTTAAATTGCTTGGCACTTAGTGAAATACCCCAAACCTTAATATATTGTTTAAACACCTAAATATGGTATATTAAGACTAAAAAGAGTCTTAGAAACATTAGTAAACAAATTTAAACAAAAGAAAACACAAAATGTGCTTTAAGGTCAATAAAGGCCAAAATGTGCTCTAAGCTTGGGGTAAGCTTGGTTAAGACCTAATGAACTTACCAAGATCTTAATTATATGCTAATGAACATATTAAACCAATTACCAAAGAAAACCAAGCTTGAAAACAAGTTTAAACACAAAATGTGCTTTAAGGAGTCTTAAAGCACATTTTTGAAAAATTGTCTTGTAAATGAGTTTTGAGTGGCTAGAAGTCCATCATTACTCTTAAATATATATGTGTACTATATAATATCACATTTGGATGTCTATATCAATGGGAAATCAAAAATTTCACTTCTATGTGCCTTGTTTTTATGAATAGTGATTTTTATAAGCTATTTTGTAACATATGTTTGTACAAGTAATTAAATTGACAAATAAAGACTATATTACCCCTAAGTAATAATGGGGGCCGGTTTTCTTAAGTGTGGTGACTCACCACTCTCTTGTTAATATATTAAGTAAGTAATGATAAATAAATAAAGTACTTTTTACTTTTTACTACAAATATCTTCAAAAGCAAAACTTATCTCATTCTCTCATTTCTTTCTCATTTCACACGGTTCCAAACTCCTTCTTCAACCTCTCTTCATTCTCTCACGGTAATACTCACCACCACCATTAAACTCAAGCTTTGACCTCTTGTAAAATCTAGCTCACTTGTCCAAATCAAAAACAAACACCACCAATCTCTTCCTCTCATCAAGCTCTTCATTCCTATCTTCTCAAAACTTCAAGAGCCCCATTTCGGTGCCATGGAGTTCCACCATTGAAGGAGCTTGAGCTTGTATTTCTACATATTATTACTCTCCTTTGCTTCTAGGTAAGGAATCTCAAACAAAAACTACATTTCCTTCATGTTTTTGCCTTGACCGAAAATGTACATTGATGGAGCTCTTTGTGTGACTTTGTTTTAGCTTCATTCCAACCTTTCAAGGACTAGGTGGAGTCCTCTCTTGATATATATTCAAACTCTCTTCAAAAATCAAGGTAAAACAACTACATTAATGTTTTTGAAACAATGTAAAATTAGGGTTTACAATGAGATGAAGCTTATAGCTTGAATACTCATTATAATGTTTGTATATTGTTTAGAACTTGACAAGGAATCAAATACCTTACCGGTTTTATAAGGAAACAAGAAAGAAGTTGTTTGGAAAAGAGGTAAATCTACTAACCTAATGTTGTTTAAATGCCTTAGGAGAAATGAGCTTATAATGCTTGTTAAAACTACCTAAAGAGCAAATGGTGAATGACTTAGTAAAGTGTTCTCAAGAGACTAGTAAAAGGCATATGTGTTGTTGAGTGTATTTGCAGGTCAAAGGCAAATATATTGTAGAAATTCAGTGTTTAAGAATTATGCACTTTAAGGGCCTAAGAGCCATGCATTTTAAGGGCCTAAGTGCCATGCAATTTAAATTATGCACTATATTGTGATGTAGTGCTATATGAGTGAAGTTTGTGTATAAGAAAGTACTTGATGGATTTTTAGTGTTCTTGTGTGTTCAATGGTGAAAACGATGTGCTTTGGTGTGACAAAATGTTAGGAGAACCTATGTCGAAATTTAGGAAATGCATAAGGAGTTCAAGATGTTTTAAAGGAATTTTGATGAACTAGGAAGTGCTCTAGAGTGTAACAAGGACTTAGGCATGATCTTGAGGTTTTAGTATGTACCAAAGTCATTTTGGACTTAGGTAAAGACTTAGGCAAACTTTGGTAAAATAAGGAGAAAGTGTGAACGTTTTAAAAGGATTTCAAGAAATGACATAAGGAGTTGATGGTAAGAAATGATGCTTGAAAGATGATGTTAAAATGAAGAGAAAGTATTTTGAGATAGTAGTTATCATAGGTATGAAACACCACTTGGAGACTAGGAGAAAACATTGTAAGTGTTAGGAATTTTGTGAAGATATAAGTAAAGGCTTAAGGAATTAGAAAATGAGTTTATGAGTGTTTAAGGAGGTCTTAAGGTGTGTTTGAAGTGCCCAAATGAGGTTAGTGGGTACTAGGTTATAAGGGGTGAAGTTTGGAGTTGAATGTGAAAAGGAAAACAAGGGTCTGGGCCAGACCGAACTTGCGACCGAACTTGCAAGGTCGGTCGAGCCCAGTTTACCCTGCGAGAATTGGCTTCTGGAATGGACCGACCTTGGGGACCGGACTTGCAAGGTCGGTCGGGCTTGTATTTTGTGTACGGATTGAGTTACTGGAATCGACCGAACATAGGACCGGACTTGGCAAGTTCGGTCGGGCTAAATTTTCAAAGGGAAGAAACTCTCGGGAATAGACCGAACATGCGACCGAACTTACAAGGTCGGTCGGAGTAGAAAATTTTGACGGAAATGTGTTCTGGAATGGACCGAACTTGGACAAGTTCGGTCGGTAAGGTCGGTCGGACCAAAACTTGTAAAAAAAAAACAGAAAAGAATGTGACTTATGTAGTTAACCCTAGGGGGTATAATGAAGGTAACCTAGGGTAAGTGAGACATTAAAAACATGTCATGCAATCATGTTAAATACTTAGTAAGTTGGAAGTTAAATAAATAATTAACCGACATTACTAATGTTTTAGGATTCTCTCAAGGTGGAAACGAAACGAGGCAAGGACCGAGGTATGGTTTTCTTAGTCTGTTGTCTACCGGTTTACACCGGCTTGTGTGTTGTATGTTTTTCTGTGTGTTTATGACGTTATAAGATTAAACATGTAATGAGTTTACAGTTGTTCATACTATTGTGATGTTATGATGTGACTCATTTCCCCTTGTGTCTAACATGACTTACCACCTATTGTGTATTGGTTGTTAAGTTCCACCATGAACTTCTAACAAGTGTTAACTGGGAAGTGAGGAATCCGGTTGTCCGGTCATGCATGTAAGTTAAGAGTAGATATCTGAATCAGATTCGACTCTTATGTTGTTAAGATTGTTCTCCTTAATTTGGCGTTCGATCTCCCGCTAGCTTCCTCCAAAGCTTACCTATTCTGACTTATGATCGGTTTAGTGGGAACATGTGTTTGTGTGGTGTGTTCGGGTCACTAAATCCGAACCATCTGTGACTTAAGTTACTCGTTCGAATAACAGAACGGTAATGAGTGTGTGTAACGAGCTTAACATGAGGGTGAATCATTCTCTAGGCTCTTGTGTTATTTGACCCTTGTGGTTTGTTTATTGTGGGACGAGGATCCCCTGTGTATGTGATGTTATGCTGTGCACTATTGATGCTATGCCACATATTATGTTCTGTTATGTTATGTATAAAAATGAATGCCATGTTATCATGACAATTAGTTGCGCGTATCCCGGTAGCCGATGGGCTGCGCGTTAACCATACCAGCCAAGGGTTGCTGACCCCCTCGGGGGCTCCATATTTTACTGCAGGATGAGGATCGAGGAGGCAGAGTGGCTGTAGGATCTAGGCTGCAGTTGTATGTCGGTTTATTTTGGATGTTGAGCCCGGGATGCGCCTGTGCTCCCGTGGCATTATATTTTGATTCCGTTGAAATTACTATGGCGGTATATTAACAGTTTACAGTGAAGGAATGTGAGTAATACTCGGTATTGTATATGATGTATTTATGGTTTAGTTTTATGCTCGGGAGTCTGATCATCAGACCGGTACACTTGTATTTATTCTGCCTTGTCAACCACGTGGGTGGTTGACGGCGTTGTAGCACCGAAGCGTTAGTTACTGTTTAGTTATTTATTTCCGCTGCGATTTCATTTAGTTGTGAAGTACGTTGTAGGGGTGTTACAAAAAGTGGTATCAGAGCGATACTTCGCTCTGATGACTAGAATACCGAGCTTAGGGATATACCGAGTTAGGAAACCTAACTACAGTTACTTCAGTGAACATTATGGAAAGGTTAACCACTAACTAAGTGTGGAGATACCTTATTGTCGGGAAGCGTTACAACCGTTGGACCGATAAGTGTGCAAGCATATTGCTAATGAATATTCATGTGAATTCAGATGGCAGGTAGACCGCGAGGTAGAGGCCGCGGAAGCGGTACTGGTGATACGGGTGACCAGGGCGAGAACACTACGGCTCAGGTTATGGCTGAGGCTGTAGCAGCCGCTGTAGCCCAAATGGTACCCCAGCTTGTAGCTGCGATTCAGCAGGGGCAAATGCCCGGAGTTCAACCACCACCGCCACCGCCACGAGAGACCAATTGGGTCAAGGCATTGGCAGACTTGAGACCCCCTTCATTTCATGGGGAGACCGACCCACGTAAGCTGGAGGCGTACATCTCCGAGTTGGAGACCGCCTACGAGACCTTGGTGTACCTGCAGAGGCTAAGGTCCGTCTTGCCGCTTACTACCTGAAGGGTTCGGCACAGAGTTGGTGGAAGCTTGTGAGAGAGGACCGGATGGCGGATCCTCAGTTTGGATGGAGGGAGTACACGGCTCTACTGCGAGCCAAATACTACCCTGTGCATGTTCAAGAGGCCAAGCGCCTGGAGCTGGATAGTCTGAGGCAGGGGGACAAGGTATCGGTTGATGAGTATTACACTGCATTCACTGGCCTTATCCACCTGTTACCGGACCTGGGATACTCGAACCGGGTGCTGGTAAACCGTTTCTACAACGGTCTCAGCCACCGTCTTCGCTATGGGATGGGGCCAGCTGAGTATACTACCTTGCAGGTAATTTAAATAAAGAGTGATGTGAATATGTGTAGTCTACAAGTGAGTATTAATGTGAGTTTGTGAGTATGTATTGCGGGGCATGACTGACATCCTAAATTCAGGAGTGCTATCATGCCGCTGCTAAGGTGGAGATCACCGTCCGTCTGAGGGACGAGGAGAATGCGCACAAGCGCAAGGCCACGAGCGAGGGCCAGAGTCCGCAGGGGTACGGGGGAGGAAAGAAGAAGAAGAAACCTTATCCCCAGCCCCAGAAGAGTCAGCACCAGGGTGACAAGGGCCAAGCCCAAACCACCACAGCTGAGGAGCCATTGAAGCTCACATATGCTTATGCGGCGAAACCCCTACGCTCTTACCCACCTAAGGGTAATTATTTAATCTTGTGTGATAAGTTGAAGTGTATGTTGGTAAGTTGTGAAACAAGTACTGAATGTGTATTGTGATAGCAGCTAGCACGGGCTCTGGACCGGAGCGCCACTATTACTGTAAGTGGTGCAATGGAGACCATCCCGGCAAGGACTGCAAGGGAAATGAAGTGCAGTGTCGTTACTGCGAGAAGTGGGGCCACCGTGACTACGAGTGTTACCGGAACCCCAACAGCAGGGTCAACAAGCCCAAGGGGCAGTGGAAGGGTAAGGCCACAGCAGCTATTGATGGCCCGAAGACGGCTAACCAGCCACCCACAGAACAGAGGCACACCGATTCCCAGAAGGGGAAGGGGTCGGGACCTAGCAAGGCCGCCCTGAATGTGGTGGACCGGTCTGAGGCGCCAGGGCCCTCTTCTAGACCAGGTACCGCCTAAACTGTTGAATGAAATAAGTGATTGCATACCGCATTTCATGCATGTGTGTATTAGTGAGTCCAAGTGTATTATCATGTGAGTAAGGAGTTAAAGTATAGCGTGAAAGTCACCTAATTAGATAATTCTAAACTTAAAGGAACCTTCAATATATGTTATCCGATCCCACCCACACCAAACCCTGAAGAAACCACCATCAACATCACCGACTTTCCAATGGAGCAATGTCAGGTTATCCAGCCAGGTATGATACTCTTAAATGGATACCTGACACCGGAAGCACAAATCCATGTCATCAGACGATGCGACGAACTTGGAGCTAAACCAGGAGGTTTCTACACACCCGAATACCCGAACGGATCAAGAATGCAATTGAAGATGATGTGCATGGGTAAGGACTGGAACCCTTACACCAAGTCATATCAAGAAGTGCGAGCTGAAGATGGAGCAGCAGTACCAAGTATACCTGAGGAGTTCCATGCGGTCGTTAATCACGCCGTGGGAATTGCTCAACAAGTTGAAACGGATTCAATTCCAGATGTGAAAACAGATTTGTGTATTGTGAACTTCTACCAGAAAGGTGGACGGTTAGGTTTACACCAAGATAAGGACGAGTCACCCGAGTCTCTAAGTAAGGGAGTACCCGTGGTGTCTTGGTCCATTGGTGATACCGCAGTGTTTGTGTATGGCGAGCAGAAGCGTGCTGATCTCGCAAGGAAGTTAATACTAAGGTCAGGAGATGTGTTAATCATGGGTGGGCAGTCAAGGATGCTATATCATGGCATCAGGAAGATCAAACTGAATACCGCACCATCGGCAGTGATCAATGCCACACACATGAAACCCGGACGTTTGAATTTGACCTTCAGACAGTTTTAAAGCCTTGTACAACTATGTAATATGTTAAGCCAGTATATGTTAAGGAAGTTATGTATGTGTTAAGTTATGTCAACGGTGTAAACCAACAATGTTGTAAGGAGAATATGTTAATGAATAAAGTGGAGTTATTGAAGTATATCAACCGTGTTGTTATCCAGTACTTATTAGTTTGCCAATGAATTAGGCTGTGCACTCGGAACGGGAGGTACACTGAGTGTCTGCAATGAGGCAGAAGCCGGCAAGAGCGGCACAATCCTCACCGGTACCTTTCCAGTCAATGGCGTGGACGCTTCGATCTTGTTCGACTCCGGAGCCTCACACACATTTATTTCGCTATCTTTTGCGAAGAGGCTGGGGTTAGACGGTGATGAGATGCCAGACTTCCTAGTCACTCTCCCGTCGAAAGAGCGGATCAGGTGTACCCACTACCACCGAGATGCTATTGTAAGAATCAGAGGTGAAGAGTTTCCGATCGACTTGATAGAGTTCGACGGACTTGGCTTTGATGTGATTGTCGGGATGAACTGGTTGGAGCGGTACAAGGGCAGAATCCTATGTGCCGAGCATCGACTGCTTCTTCGGAGTCCATCTGGGGTTACTATATCTTACCGCCAGAGGCCCAGGGAGCCTTCGACTCAGATCATCACCGCCATGGCTATGTGTCGTGAACTACGACGAGGGAGTGATGTATACCTCTGCTATGTCCAGGACATAGAGAGAGATCCAGAGTTTAGCCCAGATGTGCCGGTAGTGTCGGAGTTTCCTGATGTATTTCCTAAGGAACTGCCGGGCATGCCGCCAGCACGAGAGGTTGAGTTTGAGATTGACTTAGTTCCGGGCACTGGACCCATTGCGAAAGCACCTTATCGTATGGCTCCAGCAGAGATGACAGAGCTCAAGGAGCAGCTGAGAGACCTACTTGACAAGGGCTTTATCCGCCCTAGTGTTTCACCATGGGGAGCGCCGGTCCTCTTCGTGAAGAAGAAGGACGGTAGCCTCCGCCTGTGTATTGACTATCGGGAGCTGAATGCTGTTACGGTGAAGAACCGTTACCCTTTACCACGCATCGACGACCTATTTGATCCGTTGAGGGGAGCATCAGTATTCTCCAAGATAGATCTACGTTCCGGATACCATTAGATTGCCATCCGTGATAGTGATATCGAAAAGACAGCATTCAGAACTAGGTATGGGCATTATGAGTTCACAGTTATGCCGTTTGGCTTATCAAATGCACCAGCTAAGTTCATGGACTTAATGAACCGCTTGTTCCAAGATCAGTTGGACAAGTCTGTGGTAGTCTTCATCGATGATATTCTTGTGTACTCGAAATCGAGAGGTGAGCACGAAAGCCACCTGAGAAATGTGTTACAAACATTGAGGAGGAATCAGTTGTATGCAAAGTTTTCGAAATGTGAATTTTGGTTGAACCAAGTATCCTTCCTTGGACATTTGATTTCTGAAGCCGGGATCGCTGTTGATCCGGCAAAGATTGATGCTGTGCGCACCTGGCCAAGGCCGAAGACAGTTACCGATATCAGGAGCTTCCTCGGTCTGGCAGGTTATTATAGGAGGTTTGTGAAGGACTTCTCCAGTGTCTCGAAGCCGATGACTTCCTTAATGAAGAAGGATGCACCATTCGAGTGGACAGTCGACTGTGAGAGTTCTTTCACGAGTCTCAAGGATGCTCTGACATCTGCACCAGTCCTGACTATACCAGACGGTCCAGATGGTTTTGAGGTCTACTGCGACGCATCAGGTAGAGGTATGGGTTGTGTATTGATGCAACACGGGAAGGTCGTAGCGTACGCCTCCCGACAGCTGAAGAAGCATGAAGAGAACTACCCTACCCACGACTTAGAATTGGGTGCCATTGTCTTCGCATTGAAGATATGGCGACATTATTTGTATGGGGTAAGTGTGACAATCTATTCTGACCATAAAAGTTTGAAGTACTTGTTCACTCAGAAGGAGTTGAACATGAGGCAAAGAAGGTGGGTTGAATTTCTGAATGACTACGATATTAATCTACAATATAAAGAGGGTAAGGCAAATGTGGTAGCTGACGCATTGAGTCGCCGAGCACACTCTCTCCATTCGCTAGTCTCTCATACTGGCTTGGTTGAAGAGGTGCGAAGTGCTCAGATGACGGATCAGTATATGGTGGAGATCAGGCAGAAGCTTATTGATGGCACATTCGAGGGTCAAAAGTACGACTTCAGACTCCACGATGATGACCTGATTAGGCTGAATGGCTGATTGTGTATACCTAAGAGTAGCGCTGAGTTGAAGGAGCGCATATTGAGTGAATCCCATTGTTCTACTACTTCGATTCACCCCGGAGCTTCAAAGATGTATAAGAGTATGAAAAGGTATTTTTGGTGGACTGGAATGAAAAAAGATGTAAGTGATTATGTGTTGAGGTGTCTCACTTGCCAGAAGGTCAAGTTTGAGCACCGACGGCCTGGTGGTATGGTACAGCCAATGCCAGTGCCTGAGTGGAAGTTCCATGATATCTCCATGGACTTCGTAGTAGGGCTTCCGCCTACAAGGGGAGGTCTGAATATGATATGGGTTGTTGTTGACCGACTGACCAAGGTGGCCCGATTCATCCCGATGAAGGACACCTGGAAAGTGGCAAAACTGGCAGAACTCTTTGATAGAGAAATCGTAAGACATCATGGTGTACCGAAAACAATTGTATCTGACAGAGATACCAGATTCTTATCGAGATATTGGAAGTCTACACGAGAAGCATTGGGTACCGAACTGAAATTGAGTACAGCGTTTCACCCACAGACCGATGGTCAGAGTGAGCGCACCATTCAGACACTTGAGGATATGCTACGTGCTTGTGCACTTGACTTTCAGACCAGCTGGATTGATAAGTTACATCTGATCGAGTTTAGTTACAACAACAGTTACCATGCTTCGATCAAGATGTCTCCCTTCCAGGCCTTGTACGGTAGACCATGCCGCACGCCATTATGCTGGGATGAGTCGAGTGAGACGGTCATTATAGGACCAGAGTATCTTGAACAAGTTCAGGCAGAAGTTCGCCAGATCCGGGCTAACATGAAGGCAGCTCAGGATAGACAGAAGTCGTACGCAGATGTGCGCAGACGTGACCTGGAGTTCGCCGTGGGCGATCAGGTATTTTTGAGAGTATCCCCCATGAAGGGAGTATTTCGTTTTGGCCAGAAGGGCAAGTTGAGCCCAAAATATGTGGGGCCTTATGTTGTGACGGAGCGGATCGGCCCGGTAGCTTACAGACTTGATCTACCCGCCGAGCTGGGCAAGGTACATGATGTATTTCATGTGTCCCAGTTGAAGAAGTATATGTCTCATCCGTCTCATGTGCTTCAGCCTGAAAGGCTAACCTTAGAGCCGACCATGCGATCAGTGGAGACTCCGGTACGGATTCTGGATACTAAGACTCGAGACACTCGCCATAAGTCTGTGAGACTGGTGAAAGTTCTTTGGTCTAACCAGGACGTTGAGGAGGCCACTTGGGAGCTGGAAGATAAGATGAAGGCAAAGTACCCGTCATTGTTTACTTCTTAGTGCTTATGTGTATAGGGTACGGGGCGTACCCCCTTTTAAGGGGGGTATAGCCGTTTTGGTTATGTGTGTACGACGTGTATTTGAATACATCGTCTATGTTATGCTGTTATGTTACAGACCGTTGTGTCTGAATGATGTGGATGATGTTGTATGGACCTTGTGTCCAATGTTATGTACCCGATGTTATGTTGTATGGAACTTGTGTCCAATGTTATGTAAGTGTGTTGTTAATGATGTATGGAAGTATTGTTTATAAGTATTCCCGTGTTCTAATATTCAGGATATGTGGAAGTATGAACTTTGAGGACAAAGTTCTTTTAAGGGGGGTAGATTGAAATACCCCAAATCTTAATATATTGTTTAAACACCTAAATATGGTATATTAAGACTAAAAAGAGTCTTAGAAACATTAGTAAACAAATTTAAACAAAAGAAACACAAAATGTGCTTTAAGGTCAATAAAGGCCAAAAGTGCTCTAAGCTTGGGGTAAGCTTGGTTAAGACCTAATGAACTTACCAAGATCTTAATTATATGCTAATGAACATATTAAACCAATTACCAAAGAAAACCAAGCTTGAAAACAAGTTTAAACACAAAATGTGCTTTAAGGAGTCTTAAAGCACATTTTTGAAAAATTGTCTTGTAAATGAGTTTTGAGTGGCTAGAAGTCCATCATTACTCTTAAATATATATGTGTACTATATAATATCACATTTGGATGTCTATATCAATGGGAAATCAAAAATTTCACTTCTATGTGCCTTGTTTTTATGAATAGTGATTTTTATAAGCTATTTTGTAACATATGTTTGTACAAGTAATTAAATTGACAAATAAAGACTATATTACCCCTAAGTAATAATGGGGGCCGGTTTTCTTAAGTGTGGTGACTCACCACTCTCTTGTTAATATATTAAGTAAGTAATGATAAATAAATAAAGTACTTTTTACTTTTTACTACAAATATCTTCAAAAGCAAAACTTATCTCATTCTCTCATTTCTTTCTCATTTCACACGGTTCCAAACTCCTTCTTCAACCTCTCTTCTTCATTCTCTCACGGTAATACTCACCACCACCATTAAACTCAAGCTTTGACCTCTTGTAAAATCTAGCTCACTTGTCCAAATCAAAAACAAACACCACCAATCTCTTCCTCTCATCAAGCTCTTCATTCCTATCTTCTCAAAACTTCAAGAGCCCCATTTCGGTGCCATGGAGTTCCACCATTGAAGGAGCTTGAGCTTGTATTTCTACATATTATTACTCTCCTTTGCTTCTAGGTAAGGAATCTCAAACAAAAACTACATTTCCTTCATGTTTTTGCCTTGACCGAAAATGTACATTGATGGAGCTCTTTGTGTGACTTTGTTTTAGCTTCATTCCAACCTTTCAAGGACTAGGTGGAGTCCTCTCTTGATATATATTCAAACTCTCTTCAAAAATCAAGGTAAAACAACTACATTAATGTTTTTGAAACAATGTAAAATTAGGGTTTACAATGAGATGAAGCTTATAGCTTGAATACTCATTATAATGTTTGTATATTGTTTAGAACTTGACAAGGAATCAAATACCTTACCGGTTTTATAAGGAAACAAGAAAGAAGTTGTTTGGAAAAGAGGTAAATCTACTAACCTAATGTTGTTTAAATGCCTTAGGAGAAATGAGCTTATAATGCTTGTTAAAACTACCTAAAGAGCAAATGGTGAATGACTTAGTAAAGTGTTCTCAAGAGACTAGTAAAAGGCATATGTGTTGGTGAGTGTATTTGCAGGTCAAAGGCAAATATATTGTGGAAATTTAGTGTTTAAGAATTATGCACTTTAAGGGCCTAAGAGCCATGCATTTTAAGGGCCTAAGTGTCATGCAATTTAAATTATGCACTATATTGTGATGTAGTGCTATATGAGTGAAGTTTGTGTATAAGAAAGTACTTGATGGATTTTTAGTGTTCTTGTGTGTTCAATGGTGAAAACGATGTGCTTTGGTGTGACAAAATGTTAGGAGAACCTATGTCGAAATTTAGGAAATGCATAAGGAGTTCAATATGTTTTAAAGGAATTTTGATGAACTAGGAAGTGCTCTAGAGTGTAACAAGGACTTAGGCATGATCTTGAGGTTTTAGTATGTACCAAAGTCATTTTGGACTTAGGTAAAGACTTAGGCAAACTTTGGTAAAATAAGGAGAAAGTGTGAACGTGGGAAAGGATTTCAAGAAATGACATAAGGAGTTGATGGTAAGAAATGATGCTTGAAAGATGATGTTAAAATGAAGAGAAAGTATTTTGAGATAGTAGTTATCATAGGTATGAAACACCACTTGGAGACTAGGAGAAAACATTGTAAGTGTTAGGAATTTTGTGAAGATATAAGTAAAGGCTTAAGGAATTAGAAAATGAGTTTATGAGTGTTTAAGGAGGTCTTAAGGTGTGTTTGAAGTGCCCAAATGAGGTTAGTGGGTACTAGGTTATAAGGGGTGAAGTTTGGAGTTGAATGTGAAAAGGAAAACAAGGGTCTGGGCCAGACCGAACTTGCGACCGAACTTGCAAGGTCGGTCGAGCCCAGTTTACCCTGCAGAATTGGCTTCTGGAATGGACCGACCTTGGGGACCGGACTTGCAAGGTCGGTCGGGCTTGACTTTGTGAGGATGAGTTACTGGAATCGACCCGAACATAGGGACCGGACTTGGCAAGTTCGGTCGGGCTAAATTTTCAAGGGAAGAAACTCTCGGGAATAGACCGAACTTGCGACCGAACTACAAGGTCGTCGGAAGTAGAAATTTGACGGAAATGTGTTCTGGAATGGATGAACTGGACAAGTCGGTCGGTAAGGTCGGTCGGACAAAAACTTGTAAAAAAAAAAAAACAGAAAAGAAAGTGACTTATGTAGTTAATCTAGGGGGTATAATGAAGGTAACCTAGGGTAGTGAGACATTAAAAAACTTGTCATGCAATATGTTAAATACTAGTAAGTTGGAAGTTAAATAAATAATTAACCGACATTACTAATGTGTTAGGATTCTCTCAAGGTGGAAACGAAACGAGGCAAGGACCGGTATGGTTTTCTTGCAGTCTGTTGTCTACCGGTTTACACCGGCTTGTTGTTGTATGTTTTTCGGTGTGTTTATGACGTTATAAGATTTAAGCATGTAATGAGTTTACAGTTGTTCATACTATTGTGATGTTATGATGTGACTCATTTCCCTTGTGTGTCTAACATGACTTACCACCTATTGTGTATTGGTTGTTAAGTTCCACCATGAACTTCTAACAAGTGTTAATTGGGAAGTGAGGAATCCGGTTGTCCGGTCATGCATGTAAGTTAAGAGTAGATATCTGAATCAGATTCGACTCTTATGTTGTTAAGATTGTTCTCCTTAATTTGGCGTTCGATCTCCCGCTAGCTGCCTCCAAAGCTTACCTATTCTGACTTATGATCGGTTTAGTGGGAACATGTGTTTGTGTGGTGTGTTCGGGTCACTAAATCTGAACCATCTGTGACTTAAGTTACTCGTTCGAATAACAGAACGGTAATGAGTGTGTGTAACGAGCTTAACATGAGGGTGAATCATTCTCTAGGCTCTTGTGTTATTTGACCCTTGTGGTTTGTTTATTGTGGGACGAGGATCCCCTGTGTATGTGATGTTATGCCACATATTATGTTCTGTTATGTTATGTATAAAAATGAATGCCATGTTATCATGACAATTAGTTGCGCGTATCCCGGTAGCCGATGGGCTGCGCGTTAACCATACCAGCCAAGGGTTGCTGACCCACTCGGGGGCTCCATATTTTACTGCAGGATGAGGATCGAGGAGGCAGAGGGGCTGTAGGATCTAGGCTGCAGTTGTATGTCGGTTTATTTTGGATGTTGAGCCCGGGATGCGCCTGTGCTCCCGTGGCATTATATTTTGATTCCGTTGAAATTAATATGGCGGTATATTAACAGTTTACAGTGAAGGAATGTGAGTAATACTCGGTATTGTATATGATGTATTTATGGTTTAGTTTTATGCTCGGGAGTCTGATCATCAGACCGGTACACTTGTATTTATTCTGCCTTGTCAACCACGTGGGTGGTTGACGGCGTTGTAGCACCGAAGCATTAGTTACTGTTTAGTTATTTATTTCCGCTGCGATTTCATTTAGTTGTGAAGTACGTTGTAGGGGTGTTACACTTAGGCCCTTAAATGACATGGCTCTTAGGCCCTTAAATACATTAAACTTAAACACTGAATCTCCCACATATATATTGCCTTTAACCTGCAATTACATACAACAACACATATGCCCTTAATAAACTCTTGAGAGCATTTCTCTAGGTCATTCACCATTGGCTCCTTAGGTATTTTATTAAGCAAATCAAGCTCATTTTCCTAAGGCATTTAAACCACATTAAGTTAACACATTTACCTCTTTTCTTTCAAGACTTTCCACTTGTTTTTCTTTGTTCTTCCTTGTTTCCTTGTTTAAAAATCGGCTAAGCTTAATTGCTTGTCAACTTCTAAACATTATACAAACAATGTGATGAGTATTCAAGCTCCAAGCTTAATCTCATTGTAAACCCTAGGTTTTACATTGTTCAAAGAGCATTAAGATAGTTGTTTTACCTTGGTCTTTGAAGGGAATTGGAATATCTATCAAGAGAGGACTCCACCAAGTCTTTGAAAGATTCAAATGGAGCTAGAACAAAGCAACACAATGAGCACCATTAATGGTGATTTTCGGACATCACACAAACATGAAGGAAATGTCATTTTTCTTTGAGTTTCCTTACCTTGAAGCAAAGGAGAACAATAATATGTGAAAAGGTGAGCTCAAGCTCCTTCAATGGTGAATCTCTATGGCACCAAAATTGAGTTCTTGAAGATTTGAAAAGATAGAAGTGTAGAGCTTGCTCCAACTAGAAGATTGGTGGTCTTGAAATTGAATTTGGAGCATGGAGTCATAAGTTACAAGTGAAGGAAGATGAAGAATGAGATGGTGCTGTTGGAAACCGATGGAGAGAGGAGGAAGAAGATGGCTACCGTGGGAAATTGAAGGAAAGAAGAGAATGAGGAGGTAAGTTTGCTTTTGTTAAGATATTTATGTATAAAGCAAAATAGTACTTTACTTTAAGCTTTACTTTACTTATTTGATTTCTTTTACAAGTTGGTGACTCACACCTTGAAAAACCGGCCCCCATTTAATTAGAAGGGTATAATAGTCTTTGTTGACCAATTTATTTACTTGTAACAACATATGTTACAAACTAGCTTATTAAAGTTACTATTCACTAAAACAAGGCACATAGATGTGAAATTTTTGATTTCCCATTGATATAGACTTCCAAATGTGATACTATATAGTACACATGTTAATTAAAGAGTAATGATGGACATCTAGCCACTCAAAACTCATTTACAAGACAATTTTTCAGAAATGTGCTTTGAGACTCCTTAAAGCACATTTTGTGTTTTAACTTGTTTTCAAGCTTGGTTTTCTTTGGTAATTGATTTAATATGTTCATTAACATATTTATAAGGTATAGGTATGACCATTAGGTCTTATACAAATTTATCCCAAGCTTAGAGCACATTATGCTCTTATTGACTTTAAGGTATTTTCTTGTGTTTTATTTGGTTTAACACTCTACCAAGGTTTCCTAAGGACTTAATTAGCCCTATTAAATCATAATTGAATATTATTAAGTCTTGGTAGGCTCTTTGGGTCCTAACCAAGTTCGCTCATAGCTTAGAGCATGTTTTTGCTCAAACTGTATCTTAGTGCTTTATTGCATTTACTATGGTTTAAATTGTTCACTGATGTTTCTAAGGCACTTTTTATCCTTTACATACCATAGTTTAATATTTAAACCACATATCAAGGTTTGGGGTATTTCAATCTACCCCCCTTAAAAGAACTTCGTCCTCGAAGTTTACACTTCCCTCACATCTTGGATTAGAATACGGGGATTACTTATAGAAATAAAACTTCCATAACCAAACACACTTTATATCACAACCTCGGACTTAATGGTCCGGGTAACACATTCACATCCATACATAACATAACATATTCACAAGATAACCTCGGACTCAATGGTCCGGGTATCTTAACAACATTTACACATACATAACAACCCTTAGACTCTCTGGTCTTGGGTAACATAACAACATTTAGACACATAGGTCTCGATAACATAACAACCTTTAGACACATAGGTCTATGTAGCACAACAACATTTGGACCCATAGGTCTTGATAACATACACTTTTGGAACTCAAGGTCAAAATAATATTTATTACACATACAACACAACATGTCTTAGCATGTATGGCAACCAAAAATATCTTTGATATACACTGTGATCCCGCAGAACCCGGTCGCGATGGACACCTTCCGTCCCCGTGCCTTTGGGAGATCAAAACAATCACTTAAATTTGAAATTTTTCCTTGTGAGGTTAAGTAAGAGAACTTTAATTATGTAAAGTATCTATCGACGTTTTATAAATACCAATTCAAAATCCTTTTGAAAACACATACAACTCCAAATCCAACTTATGCTTTTTGCTTCTTTTCTTAGCGTGGTTATTTGTGACCACTTATAGGGAGCTTCAAGAATCATCCAACCCTGATGTGATCAGCATCAGTGTAGAACTATCCTTCCACTCCAATTTGTGTTCGGCTTCCCTTGATCGCATGCAAATCAAGTTCCACCTCCCACTTCATTTTCAAGCATCAAATAAATCACTCATTTCCAATTTTCTATCTTTTAAATCATTCTAGTCATGATCATAACATCTCCAAGGGATAGAACTTGGTCTATCAGTTATCTACATACACCTTAATCTTGTTACCTAGGGAATCTCATCCTCATTAGGTTTTATACCGGTCTCATACCCTTCCATGAGTCACTATATAATATATATATACACATATATTTTATCAAAATACAACACACAGTTTCACATTTATACACTGTCGGGGTTTTGTTCCCCGGGAGTTTCTCTACTCCCTACACTTGTACTATCACACATCACTGTTAACAAATCAACACACTTATCACAATGGTATTCGCAACTTCTGTGCGCAATTACCACAATTAAACCATGAACGAATGTGTATGTTTACGTAACACACACACCAATCATCAAAACAATAACTTTGTGCTATGCACAGTATAAGTCACATACATTACGTACACTTGTACGGTAATACACACTAAGTGGTTTTGCGCTCTACCCCCCTTAAAAGGGATTACGCCCACGTAATCAATCACTAAACATTGGCTTAAAATGTTCTGCCGTCGTGAAGTGTTTTAACTTCCACGCGGTCTATTACACAGTGGATTCTGATTAGAGGATCTTAACCATATTGGTGGTTTAGTTCCTAAACCAAGAATTCTCATTGGAGTTTGTTTAAACTCTTATTTGGTTTTGATTTTGGCCTGTTAGGCTTCTAGGCGTTAATAATTAGCCATTCGCTCATATTCACCATGTACATTCAACACTTGAATCACTGGCTCACTAGTTTCTGCTGCGAAACTCTAATAACTATAGAGCTTAATTGCCCCATTTGTTATTCTTACTGTATTGTACATCCCCAATTGTCACCTTCATCTTGGTAACAATGGTTTCTTAACCGACGCGTGGTATCTCTTACCGTTAGCGAATTCGGTGAGTTATACACTTTCTATCCACTTCCATAACAATTTACTGTGTATACAGCTATGTATTTCACAATGATTGACTTGTTCCCTTCCGACTTACTGTCGGTTGAGATTGAGCTACTACCTAGAGTGTAGTGCTCTCAACTATTTACAACATTTGGGGTATATTCCATACCGATATTTGGCAGTTAGTGCTACTGTAGTCACTTACTGTTAATCATGTCTCCACATTTGGTTTTGTACAAGTACTCTTTCATTGGTGCGGCCTTGCATTTCCTATGCATCGGCCATTATTCCTCTACAATTAACATGTTTCCAATTCCAAGCTATCCCACTCGATCATCACTGCGCAAGTGCAATACCAAAACACTCAGTCATACAGAGTGCAGAGGCGTAAACTCTTGACAGTAAATCCCTTATGCGATTCGCCATGGAATTCACGCTGAGTTCCTCATCACACAGTACCTACCACTGGCTTATTGCCCAGTCTGTTTAACATCGCTTATCTTGCATCTCTACTAAGTTTAACTCATAACTGGTCTTATCTGCCACATCATTATTCAACAACACTTATACAACGGTCGCTTACTGCGCACCGTGATTATTGTATAACACTAACTTACATGGTATTTACTGTCACATTAACTTCCACACATATACTTATATTATTCACATTATGGTTCGTCATTCATTTGGATGACTACCGAATGCTCCTTGAGCGTTGCTCACTCGAGTCTCAAACCGACGTTATTTAGCTCGGTGTTTCACTTCATACACACATACTACTAAACTAACTGCTCTCAAATAATAATAATATTGTCCATCCTTAACATATTTCTTGAGCTTGGTTCACATAACTACCGCTCCAGCGGTTTCACAGCATCGAGAGGTATCCCCACTCTTAGTACAGTGGTTCGTTCTCCACTCTATTCACTTATATAACATAAACTTCTGCAATCACTCTAATTTATATAACATATCTTGCTTATGGCTTATAAGCCTTATTTGCCTTGAGCTGAGCTCATTGTAGGCTGTCCACACAGATGTACTTCTCTGTACAACATTACATGGTTTGGATGTCATATTGGGCTCCATGACAAGGTCGTTGCATTCCGTCTTCTTTCATGGAATGCCCCCTTAGGATTGTCAGTCCGTCTCCTGACAACTTATGTCTAAACTGGGTGTTAGTTTCAACCCTTGTGTTTCTGTCACGCCATTTCGTGCAACAATTGTTGGTGCGAACACCCTTCAAGGATTGCTCCTGGGTGTTGCTAAGTCATGCATTATATCTGGTTCACACTTATTGGTATATTCCGTTAGCCACGCCGTTTGCGTTCTTAACTGGTTATTATCTTCTTCTGTGAAGATCAACATTTCCTGATAGTGTAGGTACTCATTCTGGGAGTTTCATCCCGTTCATTGCACATTAATGTGTCCACATTAGGCATCTGCCTTGCCATGCACAGGCTGGGTCTCCGTTCCAGCTATCATGTTTATCCCTAAGGATCCTTAAGACATGTGTGATGTCTCTTTAATACAGTTAGTGCACTTCGCACCTCCTGACTCTTAAATATCCTTGAAATGAATTCACTAATTCCTTTAATCTCGTTAACTTAACTGAGTTCCTTAACTTTAACCATTCATGGTAGTCCTTAGCTCTTGTTTGACCTATACTGCTGACCGTAGTACGGAGTCGACTACTTCCTGTGTTCCGGACTCTACTTGTATACATATGTGGGGTACCATACTGATACATTACTACTTACCCAACTAACCCATAAGTAGGTCTGTCAGGCCCACAAGCTCCTATCGGAGTGCGGTCGTCCCACATTACAGTTGGTACACTCGTAGTGTCCGTCACACGCCTAGGTGAAGTATTCTGTTGTCAACTCCCTTATATTGTCCCATGACAATATTCATTCCGTGTTTCCCGAACTTAATTGAGGGAAAGTTTATCCATTGATGTAACCTTGTCAACTGTCCTTGGTTTTACTGGTTTGGTTTGAAAGAAAGTTAGAAAGAAGTATTGGTTTGAAAGAAAATCTGGTTTTGAAGGAAAAGGGTTTGAAATAAATCTGAGTTTGAAAGAAAATTTTCATGGTTTCACAACATCTTCTTACCCTAACCAAGTCTAGCTTCTCGCTGACTGGTGTACTTATAATTACAAGGTTAGGCTGTTAAGCCCTTCCATGGTCATAATGATCACACTTAACTTCGTGGTAATTTACCAAGTACTTGAAGGGGTTATAAATTTCCCGAATAGCCCTGTTATAGCAGCACTTGCTATGGCAAGTGCGCCATGCTAACTGGCTATCGGTTCAACACACACCGGTTGTGGTATTGTTCTTACCCGCACTATCATCGGTGGCCTTGTTGGCCCTCACTGACCTTACTATCTTGATAACAACTCCTTTAGGTGACTTCTCACTATCTTCACATGATGATCATCAACTAGGGTGTTTCCCATTCTGGGAGACCACTTTTTTTTGTATTGTTTCCTCTTCGTAGCCCGTTCCACACATTGTCGTGGTTGCTGAGACTTGTCTCTTGTTTGGGCACTACGTTGTAGTTCCTTGTCGGTTGGTATACCGTTGGTGTGATCAACTGTGGTCCCGTAGACACTTGTCTCGGGTTCCATTAATCCACTTCCTGCCTGTTCCACGGTCGGTGCGTTGCAAGCTGGTTGTTCTCGACTGCTCAGCATGTCGACCCAGGTTGCCGGAAATTCTATTCTCTTATACACAAAATTCTCCATTCATCGCTATTAATGCGGTTAACACTGTTCAGATAGAAAACCGTCTCCGGGATTTCCAGTTTTCGGGATCTACCGTATGACAGGTTCTCCGTACCTTTAGAGGTACTTAATAACAGCCAGATCGGGTTTTCCCGAGTAAGAGAGGACTTTCATCTCTCTGGCGTTCTTTCCCAAGTTATAAAACAGGGATTGTGGAGGGTGGGATGGATATTGTAGGTTTCCAGTACACCTGGTAATTCCTAACTGGCGTATCTCTCACGCTATCACTCAACCCTTAACCCAAAGCACTAAATCCTAACTCGGTACTTCCTAAGCTCGGTAATTCAGTCATCAGAGCGATACTTCGCTCTGATACCACTTTTTATAACACCCCATCCAACAACATACACACTTAACAACAAACTGCAGCGGAAAACAAACTTCAACACATTACTTAACTTCTTGGTGTTACACGCCGTTAACCACCCACGTGGCTAACAAGGCTAATACATATACATTGTACCGGTCTGATGGGCTAATTTCCCGAGCGACTACACATTACTATCCCTTTCCATTAACAACAATAACAACATACACCTTTCAACTGTACCGAGTATTCACAAACTGATGCCGATAACAATTTCGGTCTTACTACGCCTACTGTATATATACACTTAAATGATTTCCCATGTACAACGACTACCCGTCCTACTCTCGAACGGCATCCAGCACTTCGTACCTGAAATAGGAAAAGAAGAGAAAGGGTGGCCCCCAAGGGGCTCAGCACCTTTGCTGGTATGGTAATCCCGCAGCCCACATGCTACCGGGCCACGCACAACTAATTGTCGTCTTAGCATGCGGTTGATTATATTTAAATCGTGCATGCAACTGTAAACACATAACACACAACATTTCGCCTCAATGGGCTCAATAAACGGATAATACATCCTTATTTGATAGGTCACTCATGGTATTCATTATCCCTAGAGTGTTTCTCCTCTAATGGAGCTACTTCCTTAATAGACGACACTTACCCGTTATTCGGGTTATCCTTAAACGCCTCTTATCACAAACTGGGATTCATATCCATGATCCACATACTCCACATTTTACAACATATAACATGCATCCCATAACAACACATAACAACACTTTCATGTTTCAACGTGCACATAATAACATCGCAATAGAAATTGCATTACAACAACATCACATAACATAACGGGAATGGTTCTCTTAGGAACCGACCCAAACATTGTTAATACACTGGTGAGCCTAGAGAATGTTGCCAGTCTCATGATAAGCTCGTTACATAACTCGTTACCGTCTCGTTAAATGAACGGATAACTTAACACAAGGTGTCTCGGATATAGTGATCCAAGCACACCGAACAAACATAACATAGTATGCCCCTGTGGCCCGACGTGAGTCAGTAATAGCCTTGGTTAAGCTAAAGGGAAGGTTGGAAACCAAATTGGAAAACCAACCATAACATACGGAGAGGATCGAACCTGCTATGACAACGATCCCCATACTCACACGCGTGGCCGGAACAGACCGGACTCCTCACTTCCCCCGTTAGCACTTGTCAGAAGTTCATCATTGAACTTAGTTAAACAATCACAACATTGGGTTAAGTCATGTTAGACACACACAAGGGAAAGGAGGGTCATACATTCACACACAAACATCACACACAAACATCACATAACTAACTCACGCATAGTCGTGGTTAGAACGTTCCTTAGGTCGGAAACGTTATCACCGGATACCGTTCTCTTACGTTTACCTAATAGTGGTTAACTAGCCCTTCAAGCGCATTCGAGGTTACCGGTATCGGCACGTAAACATACAACAACAATAACGACTGTAAACTCGTTTCATGATTTATCTTATAACGTGGCAAACATACAGAAAAACACATTGGCATACAAACCGGTGTAATCCGGTAGGACACAGGTTGCAAGAAAACCATACCTGTCACCGGAGTCCACTTTACCACGTCCACTTATGTTCCTCGAGCAATTCTCGAACAACTGATAACATTACATGTACTTTTATTAACACTGGGGTAACATGATGTTTTAAAGTCCAATGCTCATAATTTCCCCTCGTTAACTAGTTAAATAACTTGACATTTTTAACTTGTTTTACTTTCACATTTTATTACAACTTTTCACCCACTTAATTGTCATTAAAACTCACCTAACAAGTCCTTAGCAACTTTATAACATCATTACCTATCAATCCCCATCATTAGCCATCATTTTCATACCTTAAACAAAATTTTTAGAGTGGTCCGGGACTTGGTCCTTACCTTAAGTCCCGGACCAACACTTACAGAAACTCTCGGCTATTTTTAACAGGGTGGTCCGGGACCTTGTACTCACCCCAAGTCCCGGACCAAAGCTCTTGTGAACTCTCGGCCCTTTTTTTGTGTATGGTCCGGGACATCATCCACTACCTAGGTCCCGGACCACTGTAACAGAATCCCAAATATGACATTTTCAAGTCTTGTTTCATCTATTCTCTTCATCCATTGATTACCCAAACTTCATACATGAACTTAGGCATATTCTAATACCAAAATATCACTTTGTCTCACCTTAAAACATTACTCAACTTGTTACTCATTTTTCTTACAAAATCTCCTAACACTTGTCTATTTTCCATTTGGTTTACTAAGTGGTGTTTCACCTATGATGACCACTATACCAAGATGTTTTCTCACCATCACAACATCATCTCCCAAGCATCTTCTTTTACTAACCAAATCTTCTTCTTCTCGACTTCTTAAAGTTCCTTTCTTACAACCTTACCAAAACATCATTCCCTCCTTATTCATCAACATTACCTAAACCTTAAACAAACTTCTCCAAGACTTTAATACATTCTAAAAACACTCATTGTATTTCTAGAACTTCCAAGATAATGCCTAAATCCTTGTAGCACACTAGAACACCCTAATGCATGTTTTCTTCCTTAGTGAAACATTTATCCATTCCTAACAATTCCTAGTTCACCCAAGCTCATTTAAACACTTAAAACTCCTTATACATTATACAAATTTTGGCCATAGTTTCTCTTGTATATACTCACATCCAAACACTTATGTTTTTACCTTATTTCATTCAAGAACACCTAAAATCCATCAAACACATTTTATACACAAACTTCACACATTTAGCACTACATCACAATATAGTGCATAAGCTTAAATTGCTTGGCACTTAGGCCCTTAAATGACATGGCTCTTAGGCCCTTAAATACATTAAACTTAAACACTGAATCTCCCACATATATATTGCCTTTAACCTGCAATTACATACAACAACACATATGCCCTTAATAAACTCTTGAGAGCATTTCTCTAGGTCATTCACCATTGGCTCCTTAGGTATTTTATTAAGCAAATCAAGCTCATTTTCCTAAGGCATTTAAACCACATTAAGTTAACACATTTACCTCTTTTCTTTCAAGACTTTCCACTTGTTTTTCTTTGTTCTTCCTTGTTTCCTTGTTTAAAAATCGGCTAAGCTTAATTGCTTGTCAACTTCTAAACATTATACAAACAATGTGATGAGTATTCAAGCTCCAAGCTTAATCTCATTGTAAACCCTAGGTTTTACATTGTTCAAAGAGCATTAAGATAGTTGTTTTACCTTGGTCTTTGAAGGGAATTGGAACATCTATCAAGAGAGGACTCCACCAAGTCCTTGAAAGATTCAAATGGAGCTAGAACAAAGCAACACAATGAGCACCATTAATGGTGATTTTCGGACATCACACAAACATGAAGGAAATGTCATTTTTCTTTGAGTTTCCTTACCTTGAAGCAAAGGAGAACAATAATATGTGAAAAGGTGAGCTCAAGCTCCTTCAATGGTGAATCTCCATGGCACCAAAATTGAGTTCTTGAAGATTTTTGAAAAGATAGAAGTGTAGAGCTTGCTCCAACTAGAAGATTGGTGGTCTTGAAATTGAATTTGGAGCATGGAGTCATAAGTTACAAGTGAAGGAAGATGAAGAATGAGATGGTGCTGTTGGAAACCGATGGAGAGAGGAGGAAGAAGATGGCTACCGTGGGAAATGGAAGGAAAGAAGAGAATGAGGAGGTAAGTTTGCTTTTGTTAAGATATTTATGTATAAAGCAAAATAGTACTTTACTTTAAGCTTTACTTTACTTATTTGATTTCTTTTACAAGTTGGTGACTCACACCTTGAAAAACCGGCCCCCATTTAATTAGAAGGGTATAATAGTCTTTGTTGACCAATTTATTTACTTGTAACAACATATGTTACAAACTAGCTTATTAAAGTTACTATTCACTAAAACAAGGCACATAGATCTGAAATTTTTGATTTCCCATTGATATAGACTTCCAAATGTGATACTATATAGTACACATGTTAATTAAAGAGTAATGATGGACATCTAGCCACTCAAAACTCATTTACAAGACAATTTTTCAGAAATGTGCTTTAAGACTCCTTAAAGCACATTTTGTGTTTTAACTTGTTTTCAAGCTTGGTTTTCTTTGGTAATTGATTTAATATGTTCATTAACATATTTATAAGGTATAGGTATGACCATTAGGTCTTATACAAATTTATCCTAAGCTTAGAGCACATTTTGCTCTTATTGACTTTAAGGTATTTTCTTGTGTTTTATTTGGTTTAACTGTCTACCAAGGTTTCCTAAGGACTTAATTAGCCCTATTAAATCATAATTGAATATTATTAAGTCTTGGTAGGCTCTTTGGGTCCTAACCAAGTTTGCTCATAGCTTAGAGCATGTTTTTGCTCAAACTGTATCTTAGTGCTTTATTTCATTTACTATGGTTTAAATTGTTCACTGATGTTTCTAAGGCACTTTTTAGCCTTTACATACCATAGTTTAATATTTAAACCACATATCAAGGTTTGGGGTATTTCAGTTAGGAATTGTGTTCCGTGATTGGATGTAGATTCCTCGAGTATTACACGTACTCTTTGTATTGCTATGATGCATGTTGTTTGACTAAAATGAACTCCATGTATATCCGACAAAGTAGTCGGCGTACCCCGGTTAGCGCTCGGGGTATGCGAATTTCATATGCAGCGTTAAGCTGAGCCCCAAGGGGCAACGTTTTTATTTTTCAGGTACACCGAAGATGTTACCGTTCGAGAGTAGGACGGGGTCGGTGGGTTGCATGGGTAGTTAGATTTAATTTCTTATGTATTGAAAGAGGTGTAAGACCGAACGTGTTGTCGGCATCCATATATTGTAGACTCGGTATAGTAAAGAAGTGAGTTGAGTATTGTATTTGTATTGTGTATTCGGTTGTTCCAGTCCATCAGACCGTTACTGTATGTGAGATAGGCCTGGTTAGCCATATGGGTGGCTAACGGCGTTGTATCACCCTCTGTTGTATTTAGAGTTCCGCTGCGAGATTATTGGTAATTGTGACAGTTTAAGAGGTAATGACGAGATTAGCAGTTGGGGTGTTACAGGTACGCGGGGAGTACGTGGTTGGTTTGTTTTTGTGTGATGTGCACTTGTATGTATGTATCTTACGAGATACCTGTTTGAATGTTGTATTTACACCATGTGTGTAATATTTTTCTTATGCTACTTGTGATATATATATATTTTATTGCTTTGTAGAATGATTACATATGGTATCGCCTAGATACGAAATGAATCATAGATGTGGAACGTGGAAGGATGGTATGTTGGACACCTCGGGGAGGTTGTCAGGGTTTGTAGAACTGATAGGAAATGATGGTGCTGATGGATCACCTATATCCATAT
The DNA here is from genome assembly GCA_023374045.1 of Limonium bicolor. Classification (NCBI taxonomy): domain Eukaryota; kingdom Viridiplantae; phylum Streptophyta; class Magnoliopsida; order Caryophyllales; family Plumbaginaceae; genus Limonium; species Limonium bicolor. Next base: position 40,040,838 of record CM041781.1, read on the forward strand.
ATGATTGAACAAACGCCACAAAGTGATGGCTATGTGCTGTATAAGCGCAATACGATGTATGTAAATGATATATCACATAGATATACATTATGGGAATAATGGGTAGTTATATATTTATATACTTACCTATTTGATTAAGCGACTTCGGGACGAAGTCTTTTTAAGGGGGGTAGATTGAAATACCCCAAACTAATAAAACATGGATTAAACATCTAATCACATTGATTAAGGCCTAAACATGCCTTAAAAGTCAACCGAGAACAACAGTGGTCAACACAAAGCAAGATATTGGACCCTTTGACTGTTTTGGGTAAATAAATACCCAAATGAACTACTTAGGACCTAAAACTTTGTCCTAAGCATATTAACACAATACTAAACATATTATAATTGTTGGACAACACTTTAACACAAAGAACAAACATTTTCATGCTTCAAGGTCAAGTAGGGCAAAAATGTGCTCTAAGAATACCTTAAAGGTCTAATGACCTCTAAATGATATAAAATTGGATACCATGATCAAATATCATGTAAGGAACACAACAAAACTGTTCTCAAAGAAAAAAGAGCTCAGAAACACCCTGCGACTTAAAATGTGCACTAAAATACCTTAAAGCACGTTTTTTGTGTATGAGCTCTAAGATAATGACTTTTTGTCATTTTAATGACTGGAGTATATCATTTATAATATTAATGTGACATGATAGACTATATTTTAAAGTCTAAATCAAAGTTTGAAAATTAAAAATCAAAATGGGCAAATTAGTATGAATAGTAACCTAAATAGTGCATTTTAAGCAAAATTGACCAAGTATGGTCAATGCTCAACTAATGATCCATCTAACCCCTTGGAAGTAGGCAGCCAAGCAGCATGGAGGATAGATCATTCAGCATTAACACTAAATATCTACCTAAATTGATGATTCATCATTACTATTACAATTAATTAACATAAACTTAACTTAAAAGCATATTAGCTCACCTTTCTTCATTTGCCTTCACCCCTGCCGACAGAAGCTCTCCAAAACCTCTCTTTGGCTTCTCCATTTACGTAAGAACAAGCCATACTCAGAGATGAACACCAATTGATCTTGGTAAGCTAATTAAGCCTTTAAATGTTCATTTTGTTCACAATTTCTTCCTCTTTCCATGGAGCTAAGCATCAACCACTTCCATCAATGTTTCTAGGTTGTTTTGGAGGTTATATGGAGGCTGTATCTCTGCATTAACAAGGGAAGAAGGTGGAGAAAGCTAATCTTGTTCTTAAGGTATAAAAATGTGCTTTAAGCACATATCTTTTGATTCCCTTCAAATTCGGCTGTGAAACTTTGTTTCTAAGCTTATAATCTTCATCTTAACATACTTATTCAGTTGGTATATCAAGAGCTTCAAGGTATACCCAGATCCAAGCCAAAAACACCACTTTAGGCACTTTAAACAAGGTAAAGATTATCCATCTTCTAATCTGAGTTATACCAGTTTAAAGCTTGGTTTTAGTAGCTCTTTTGACACTCTTTGCCTACTGTAAAAACAGGCCGAAGACACTTGTGTTTGCCTTGGTATTCTAAGGTAAATTTTACCTTGAAAATTGACATTAAACACTTCTTATGGTTAGATCTTGCTTGGAGACTAATCATGCCTTAATTGCTGTTTGAAAACATGTAAACTAAGCTGTGGAAAATAAATCTCCATACAGCCGTGGCCAAACAAGGCTTATACTTGGCAAAAACAAGGTATAAATCACTTAAACCTACACTTGGTATATTAATATGTGTTTATACATATTTATAAAATTGTGCCGTGAGTGAAGGGTTATATTAAGGTCTTATTTTGACCTTAGGTGATTAAGGAATGGTTTAGTAAATTTTATAACTAATTAATTAGCATAATTGTCAAATTTAAGACATTATGTGGAAAATTGGTAAATAAGGAAAATATATGGTAAGGGCCGACAGTTTATAGTACTTTTGGGCATTTATGTGTAATTTATTTTATAAGCTAATGTTGTAATAAGGCCATGTACTTTAGGCCATTTTATCTATGCATTTATAAGCTTTTAATTAAATTTAGGTGCTAAATATGAGGAATGAGTTTATATAATGTAAATAAATTAAATTATGGGGGCTATATATTAATAAGCCGAAAATTAGAGGTTTAAATGAGTTTATATAAAAATTATAAGATTATATAAAGTTTTGGGGTTAAATGGTAATTTCTGGAAAGTATGGGTTATAAACCGAAATTATAAGGAATTAATGGTCAAGGAAATATTAAGGTGGTCAACCTTGACCATATGGTAGGTTTTGACCAAATTAAATAAGTTAGATAACTTATTTAAGGTTTTATTATAAGTTATGTATTTAATTGTAACAATTTTATAACATATGTGGTAAATATGTTATTACCGAAAATAAAGGGTGTAAAATGGTATTATAAACACCCATGGGCTATTAAGAATTTTTAGGAATTTATTGGGTTGATTTGGAATTAAGATAACTATATATGTATAATATATAGTTATTATGTCATTATGACACTTTGGAGAAATATATGTGGTGGAATTGTAAATACCAAAAGTATGTGGGTTAGTAATAATAATTATAACCCTTTGGTGAAATTTGGTGATTTTTGGAATTAAATAAGAGTATTTATTAAGATATGTGTATAATATATAGTTTTAATGATATTATAAAACTATATGTTATAAATAGGGCCAAATGGCAATTATAGAACAGTTTTTGGGTCTGTTCGGAAATAAGAATATAATATAACCATGGGTTATATTATATTAAGGTTTTAAATGTTATATTATGGTATATATAACATGGTATAAATTGTGGGGTGATTTTGTAAATAAAGGAAACTATGGATTATGAAAAAGAATAAGGTTTTGATATTGTGCCCATGCGGCAATATTAAATAGTTTTGCATAAAAACTATATGTTATAAGTTAAAGGAAATAAAAATATCATATTATATGATATTAGTATATGGTATAACATTACATAATGTTATGTGGTCAAAATAGAATTTAAATAAACTAAGGTGCTGTACCGAATTATAAAAGATTGGAAAATGAATTTTAGACTAAGGTCTATAATGTTATAAATGTAATAACAATTATATGGTATTAATGTGGTTTAAATGGAATTAAAACAAGTAAGGATATTCACATTAAATAATGTGACAAACTATAAATAGGATTTATAAACTAAGGTATTTATTGATTAAACCTTAGGAGTTGTAATTATACAACATAAATTGTTACATAATATTAGGATAATAATCTTAATATAAGTTGTATAAATATTATACAACTAAAGGGAATAATCATCTAATATAAGATGATAAAATGTAACAAATAATATAAGAGTTTTCTAACTCATGGAACTTACCTATATTGGTAAATATATACATATACAAGAATAATGTATATAAGGATGGATATATATTATGGTTGGAAACCATATAATATAATGGTGGTGGTTATTACATAAAGAAAAGTTACAAACTATAAGTTATGAGTTTTTGAATGCAAATATAATTTGCTAAGATAATGGAGTATATAATACAATGTATTATAATGGATGGTGGGAAAATAATACGATATAATAAGTCATGCATGCATACGTGCAACCATAGGTTATATACCTAAATTCAATGATGGATAAGATTAAAAAATATAATGAATTAAACTCAACAGTCGAAATATTACGATCTACGAGTCTAAGTAACAAAGCCGACTGGTTTAGAGAAACCCGTAACAATTAACTGTAGGAATCCGGGGATGAGCTGTCGGGGTTACTTGTTATTCGGAAGTACAGGATGTAGTAAGTCATGGTGACTGACTTATAGTTTTATTACCATTTAGATCACACTTCAGACGGAGGCGCTGACGAGCTAGTGGTCTACACTGCGCATCCTAGGTCTTGGTGAATGGTATGTAAAGGGGTTTGATCCGAGTTCCTAAGGAAACTCCTTGGGCTCGGATTTGGTTGATATCACTTGTGTGTTAAGTGTTTTGGATACATGTATGTGATTGTGTGCTACTGCATTAATTTTATGCACGAGCGTCCTACGGGACTAACACTACGTCGAATATAGATCGACTTATATAAACATACATATACGTTAATGTGATGAACATGACGGTTACTTGACATAATACCATAGTATTAATATTAAGTATATGGTAACCTAAGTAAAACATTTAGGGACGAGTCACGACATTGTCTGTCTCTAGAGCATGGATCTCGAACATGAATATGACCTAGATTACTTCTAGGTATGCGTGAGACCCATTGGGCAGCTAATTAATAATTATATTCTCCATAAGACTAAGAGCAGATCTTAAACATTATGAGAGAGAGATGGTATGAGTTGAGGTGAGGAATCCCGGTAGTTTACGAACTACTTGGTTGCGCATTTGTGATCACTGAGGGGTACCCGATTGGGTTCCTCTCCAGGTTATACCCAACGAGCCCTATTTGGATTGTGGGTCAGGTGGCTACGGCCTTTTATATGGACGCCTTACGAGGCTAAGTGAATAGTCAGGGGCCTCCGGACCTCTGGTGAAATGAGCACCTTTGTGTGTACGGGAGGACTACTGTCCATGGTGAGGTTATCGGGTTGTCTTAACATGACGCCCAACTGGTATTGAATTAAACATGGTTTGGATGGGGCCTACAAGGCCAATGTAATTAACTAAGGAAATTGTACGCTACGGCGATTGTACATTGTACTTTATACTAGATTATTCGATACGTTCGATATACAGTTGTAGTTTGTGATATTAAATGAATGTTTGGATTGGATGGATGGTTAAGTGTTTATGAATATTTGGATGGATGATTATGTATATTATACATGTATATTACAGTATTGATTATAACTGTAAAATGGTAAAGCATGAAACCAATCTAATAATAAGATGGTTAAATGACTAAGTGACCATTCTGGTCCAGGCCCGGCATACACAGCGCATACCGTTGATACTACACTCATTGTGTAGGTTGTGACTATTGTCGAAGCCGAAGTGCGGGAACAGGGTAATTAGAGATTATTTTAATTACTGCACATGGAGTTGTATTATGGTACGGTTATGTATATTCAGGATTGGGTAGATGCTCACTTATCGATGTTTATGATTTATGGACTAGTATGATGTATAGGAGTTTCTCGTTATCATGGCGGTTAGCAGTTTGTATATGTTGGATGTTGGAGATAGTTAGGCTTCGTTGCTCGCGTGGGCGAGTAATGGCCGGTGACACCCGAGTGAGTATTATTGTTGTTATTAATTCTTCCGTTGTAAGACGTTTTATTTATTGCTACGTGAGAGATTATTACGTGATTATGGAGAGGGGTGTTACAGTTCAGCTTCAAGTACCTGGAAAAATAAAAATGGGGCCCCAAGGGGCTCAGCAAAATTGCTGCATATGAAATTCGCATATACCACGTGCTAACCGCGGTACGCCGACTACTTTGGGTCGGATAAACATGGAGTTCATTTATTTCACACATACATGCTGAAACTACATCGTCTTACGCAAGCAACAATACTTACCTACATCTACAAGGTTCAATACTTACTAAGGAAGACAATTTGTCAGTCAACCGTTCATGTTAGTTATTCATTCATTCGATTCAATCGGTTGCTCCATTTCTTCCCATCCGGGTTCTTAAGTCTTACACCAATTTAGTCCTACTTACTTGTTGCTTTGCTCACACTACACTCATCACCTTACTCATTACTTACTCGTGCTTGCTCGATACTTGTTACTACACTAGTACTTACTCATCACTCGATACTCAATGCTTACTCCCACATTCTAAGTACTCCGTACTCTTTACCTTACTCATACTTACTCATTACTCGGTACTCATTACATACTCATACTTACTCCTTACTCAATACTCATTACTTTACTCATACATACGCATTACTCAATACTCAATTCCTTTGGCCTCCGGGCAGAGTCATACACAAGACTCGCCGGGCCTACAAAATACAAAGGGCTATACACTTAGCTCCTCACATACTCAATGTCCATTCTTACCAGACTACTCAAATTCCCAACACTCCTCTCTCGGAGTATCTTACAATCTCATGGATTAGCCTAGAAGTATCTATCTCGATAACCTCTACTAGCTTAGGGAATTACCACCGTCTAGCATTCTCAGATTTAAGGGTTTCCCCATCGTATCGAATACTCTCATGTTCGGGACATTACTTACATCAGTCGGGTCCTCTCATAGTGGGTCGACTATTTGCTAAGGGTTTGGAGATCCCTCATCATTCTTTACTACTCTCATGGATCATGTCTTGCTCTGCCATCAATACCTCTATTAGAGGTTAGTTATATATATACTTCCACTACTTATTGTTTTGTGGATTGTTCATTTTGGTTCTCTTACCATTATCGGGAGGTTACTAATCCCGTACACTCCCTCACATTCTAGTGAGTTCATTGGTTTACGTTATCGTTTCTTGGTTCTTTAGTTTAGTGTGTTTCTACGTTTCCGTTAATTCATAACACGACTCTTACTATGAGTCACTAACAACAAGACTCATCTATGAGTCGGTCTACACACTAAGTTAAGCCACACAATCAATCAAGAAGGGTTAGCTCATACAACATACAGCAAGACGTACAATGAAAGGCAATAAACCGTTTTCATGCCTTAGTCTTTATTAGCCGGCATACAGCACACAAATCAACGTAACTCGGTTAGCATACGGGGCATGAGAAAATCATACCTTTCACCGGGGTTAGCTTTACCGTGTGTTCCCTTGTTCCTTGGTTCACACTTGTTCCACTGATAATGTTTCCAACATTGTTATTAATACCATGTTCATACGATACACAAATAATTACCACTCCCGTACTTACCCCGTTATCCCGGTATACTTAGTTTCACTCATGTCAAACTATGTCCTAACTTCCCACTCATTTCCTACACTTGTTTACATTTCTTAGGACCTTTAAATATCACCAAACAAGGCCTTAACAACTTCTAAAACCATTACCATTCACTTCCCCATCATTAGACACCTTTAAAACACATTCTGGCAAGTTTTTACATTGGTCCGGGTTTGTGTCCAGGGTTCCAAACCCGGACCAATCACGGATTTCACTTTCTGTTGCATTTTTCTTGTGGTCCGGGTTTGTGTACCGGGATACAAACCCGGACCAACCCCTGTTATGCCTTTCTGGTGCGTTTTTGATGTGGTCCGGGTTTGTGTACTGGTTTGCAAACCCGGACCATGTATGTAGGTGTTTAAATTGGCAGTTTTTGACCTCTTTTCAACCCCTAACTCACCTCCAATCATTTCCTAAACTTTCCACAAGTTTTCTACATGTTTAAACACCTCAAAACATGCTCTAAACCTCTTCAAACCATTGGTCAAATCTCTACTCAAATCCTTGCTCAAATTCACAAAATTTTCTATTCCCACTGTTACATGTTGCACACTAGTGCTACAGATTTTACCTCTTGGCACTTGCATTATTGTTCTAACTCTATTTGACCATTCCAAATCATTCCTATTCAAAGGAATCTCTACAATCCAAGTCCATCCTACATCTCCAAGTTTTTGCACACTAACTCTTTTCTTATTTTTCCAATGCTCTTCCACACCCATTTGCTACAGATTTTCACACACTTCATTCTCATCCTCTAATCACCATTCCATGGTTACCAATCAACTCAAATCCACCCTATAAACACCTAGTTAAGCCTAGGTAATCCTTTACTCACTATACACCTTAACCTCATTCGGTTTCTACCGAAATTTTGCCATAACTCCGTTGCTTTTCTAGCATTGTCCAAAACTCATCTCACCACCAAATTTACATCCACATTCATCCTAATCTAGCCACACCCACAAGGGGTCCTACCAACATACACAATTCCACAAAATTTGCTCAAACAATAATATCAACATATATACTAAATTTACTTGGCTCTATGGCCTTTGACTCAAACAACAATTCACAACTTCCTCCAACCTCATACAAATACATTGCTTTACTTATTATGGGTTCATTATTCAATTTCACCCATCCCAAATCCTAAAGCATTCAAAATAGCATTAGGGTAACTTAATTACCTTATTTCTCCATTCTTTGTTTCCAAGCTTTTCATCTCCTCTTCTTGGTCACAATCGGTCAAATAAGAATGGAGTTGCCAAACTCCATCCCAACACCCATGAAACACAAAAATGCATTTAATTAATAATCCTAACCCTTGGAAATACACTAATCCAATTAAGGGCTTGAAACACCATAGTTAGGGTTTACCTTTTTGGAGCTTTTTAAGAGGGGCTTTCACCCTTGAATCAAGACGGGAATTACTCCACCATTGGAGGGTTGAAAAAAGGCTCCAAAACAAGAAGAAAGCAAGGCATGAGAATGGCAAAAATCGGCCAACACTACAAGGTGGGAAATATGAGTTTTCTTGGAAACTTTTTACCTTAATGGAAAGAGAAGACTGCAAGCTACAAGGTGGTGCCATTTTCTCTTCAAATGAGCAAAACCCATGGAGATGAACTTTCACCAATGGGGATTTTTAAAAGATAGAAATGAAGCTCTTGAGGAGAGGAGCAAGAATATGTAATTTGTTTTTAATTTGGAGCTTTGGTGTGGCTTGGGCAAGCTTGGGAAGAGGAGAAGCCATGGATGGGGCTTCAAAATCGCTCCAGTACAGAGGTAGAAGAAGAGAGGAATCGGAGGGGAGAAGAGGGAGCAGTACGTGAGGAGAATGGGAAAATAGAGGAGAGAGAGGGAAAAGTGGGTATTAGTTCACTTTTTGCTTTTTGCCTTTTTGAATTCTTTATTTAATTAACTAGTCTAGTGTGTGTGTGTGTGAGGGAGTTAATTAACTCATTAGAAACCAGCCCCACACAGTAATACATGCTAGAGCGTTTTTTCATTTTTTACAGAAAACGCTCGTTTATTTGCCCGGTTTAGCACTATTTACTAACCGGGCCCGTTTTCCGGAATTTTCTCGTTTCTATAATTTTAATGGATTTTAAGCTCCCATTAATGTTTAATTATAGTTATTTAATGAACTATAATTTTTACGGGTTCATTTGACCACTCAAAGTCACGTTTTCGGGTTCCCTCGAAAAACGTGTGCTAAAGCTTTATTAGCGTTTTAACTCGTTATTTGGATCCGTTTTCTTCGGGAGTTGTTCCCATATATTATTTAGGCATTATCAAGCCTTAGTAATCCACATAATACTCTAACCGAGGTCTCGTACCTCCTATGGTTACATAACGCTTATTTTAGCGTTTTTCGTTTTAAAGCATTTTCTCCTTTCTTTTGGATTTATTTTCCTTACCAAAATTACTTAGGCACTATTAGGCCCTTAAATACCATATTAGAATAATTTAATCACCATATTTAAGTTCGGGGTATTTCAATCTACCCCCTTAAAGAACTTTGCCCTCAAAGTTGGTGAATCTAATATTGTTACTCACATAAGTACTCTATGCTAAGGTTTTGACCTATACATATAACTTGTCAAACTCCAAGTGTCTGACTCGATGTATACTACACATCCAAACAGCATGTCACTGCATGCATATCAATCAAAAATATCCGTTACAAGCTCTCCACGGGGTCCGTCCGCAGATAAATGAGGTACCATCCTCTCTCATGTCGAGCGATCCCTCAGGTACCGGTCACGTTTGAACACTTACGCTTTCCGGTTCACGGTCGTCATGACTAATGGCACTTACGCTTTCTGGCCACGGTCCTTTGGTTCAGATCAAATTCATTTGCATATAGAGATCCTCAGGCACTAACTCATACTTACTTACTCATACTTACTCATACTTACTCGGGACTACGCTGCCCCAGTGCCCTTGGAAAAATATAAAACACCCACTGTCACCGCACCCAACCGGCCACTTAGGACCGCCGCACGAACGGTAGTGGTTTCAAAACTAATCAGCACTTCCACTGACTCAAAACTAGCTTCACCTCCATGGTTTCAACCGGATACCCGTGCCTAGTCATGGAAGATCCACTAGCGCCCGTGGGAGTGTTTCAAAACCGATCCTCATTCTCAAGTTTGAAGAATACATTGTATCAAATTAGTTTTGGGAATTCATTTTGAAAACTTGCATACATCTCCCAAATCCAATTTATGATAATTTCACATATTACTAGTGTTATTGATGTGACCATTTAAGGGGAGCTTCCAGAGTCCTTCAACCCCAATGTGATCAGCATTGGTGTTGAATTATCCTTCCACCCCAATTTGTGTTCGGTTTCCCTTGATCACTAGCAAATCAAGTTCCACTTCCCACCTCAATACAAACAGACAGATCGTCAAACATTATCTCGTTTTCTATCTTTTAAATCTTGCTAGTCATAATCACCCACATACATTTTCCAATTTATAGAGTTCACTTACTCACTTACTAATCATTTCATCAATTATTACTACATCATCTCCAACTACTATACTTAAGAAGTTCAAAGGTATAATATCCAATTAATTTTCTATCCTCCAATTTATACTCATAAAATACATCAGTTTCATACCGATTTATACTCATTACATACATCGGTTCCATACCGATTTATACTCCTCAAGTCTCCTATACGTACTCATTCCTCATGCTATTACCAATCGGGGTTCCCATTCTCCTGGAGTCTCTCTACTCCATTCCTATTCTTATTTCCCAAATAACCACAATTACATGATGAGGGAATACAAGTGTTTATGTAACATAAGTATCAATCATCAAAACAAATACTTTTACGCTATGCGCATTGTAGTTTACGCACTTGTCACATAAAACTTACACTTCGCGGTTTTCGCTCTACCCCCCTTAAAAGGGATTACGCCCACGTAATCTACCATGTGTCATCATTGGACATTGGTTGAAGGCATTCAGCCGTCATGGAGTGGTTCAGCTTCCATGCGGTCTATTACACAATGTTCCTTGATCAAGGGTCTTAACCATATTACCGGTTAGTCCCTGCATCAAGAATTTTTATCGGAGTTATTCAACTCTTAACTGGGTTCGGTTCTAGCCTTAGAGGCTTCAAGGCGTTGATGATTAACCTTTTATTCACTCAGTGTATTTCACTTTGGATTCTGGGCCCACTAGCTTCTGCTGCGCGACCCTGATAACTTGGGTTATTCGCCCTTCATGTTATCCTTAACGTGATACACATCACCTTTTATCCCTTTTATTGAGGGAATAAGGTTTGTTCAATCAAGCGTGGTATTTCTTTTACCGTGCGTGAACTCAATGAGTTTTAGATTTATAACCAGCTCTCTAGCAATCTATATACATGGTGTTGTGTTTTGTAGTGATCATTCACTTGGTTCCTCCGACTTATTATCGGGTGAGGTTAAGCCACTACTTAGTTGTAGTGCTTCCTCTGTTGTCAGTAGCTTCTGAATTATACCAGTTTCTCTGGTTTAGTACAAGTGTTCTTTACTCGTATGACCTTGCATTTTCTATGCGTTGGTCGTAGTGACTTTCTTAAGTCTCCTTTCACTTTTCATTCCAATGGAATTCACTTCTTGTGATTGTAGGTGTGTTTCACACTCTTCGTGCTTCTTTGGCCTTAGGCCGCACGGTTTGTTTCTAAGCTTTTGCTTAACTGGCTTATGCCATGTTCATTGGTGAAAGGAATAATTTACCACGATTTACATTTTCCATATTCCTAGCTATCCCACTAGATAACTAACTGCACAAGTGCAATACCAAAACACTCAGTCCTACAGAGTGCAGAGGCGTAAACCCTTGGCAGCAAATCTCTAATGTGAAATAGGAATGAATATTACTCCTTTGTGTGGTGCTTCGTTATTTGGTGCATACTCCTGGCTTGTTGCCCGGTATGTCCACTATCTCGTGTTAGCAACTCCATAGCATTGGGTGATTATTCACATACATTGGTCGCCTGCTGCGCACCATGTTCTTACTGATTCTACCGTATTGGTTTACATGGTGTCCGCTGTTGCTAGCTTCAGCTCATTCATTTTCACCATTCATTCCATGGTTCTGTGTTTATTTCTGAGCTCCTTGAGCGTTATTTACTTATACTTTACGTTCCCATACATTATGTTCCTTCTGAACCGATTACTCCTCGGTTGTCAACAATTGTTATTGAAGCTTATTTTACATCGCTTGGCAATAATTGTATGCCCAAGCTTCACTACATTAGTAGCTCTGAAAGAGGTGTATTATCAGATATTTATTGATGGTATCCTCCTCTTAGAATCCATGTGTTCACCGCTCTCGCGACCTCACATTTATGAGGGGTATCCTTGCTCGTTAATTATTTAACCATCTCACTGGTGCCGTTCTTGGCAACTCTTCATAGCGTTCACATTGGTTTTTGCAACCTTTGGGTTGTGTCCTGTAGTAGGTTTATGGCATACTAGCCATGTTGCCTAGAGCTCTGCTCATCTTAGGCGGTTCACAAGCTTTGCTCTTTCTTATACCATCAATTGGTTTGGAGGTAAGTAATTTGATGTTGATTGCCGTCCTTGTTAATTTAGGATATCCCCTAGTAAGTGGGATCCCTTCGGTGTTCTAACCGAGTGTCCATTCTAGCTCTTGTACTTTTATCACTCTTCCGACACCCTTCAAGGATTGCTCCTGGGTGTTGTTAAGTGATGCGATTACATCTGGCTGATATTTATGAGTGTGTCTACTCTGTTATCCTACCTTGTGGTATTGGATTTGAGTTATCCCATTGAGGGTTTTAAAGTCTCCCGTTCTTAGGGTAGACCATTGCTGTTTTTCCTTATGTTATAACGGGTTTGATATTCTCTTCGGTGATGAATGGTATTTCTGGTACCTATAAAATCACCCTGTGTGTTTGTGTAGTTGTTCTGGGGATTCCATCCCGTTCATTGAACACTGATGTGTTAATGTTAGGCGTTTGTCTTACAATGTTTAGACTGGGTATTCCTTCCAGTTATCATGCTTTACTTCGATATCTTCGAGACATAACCAATGTCCTGTTCCGTTGTTAGTGCTACTCGCCCTTTTAACTCTTAATGGTTCTCCTGGAGTGAGTTTCTGACTCCTTAGCTTGTAAGTTTATCTGAGTTCCCTCTGCTCATTTGAGGTATCCAACTGTTCGGGTTTGAATTTACTTATGGTCTGTAGAACGGAGTTGACTACTTCCAGTGTTTCGTACACTACATGTAACATATGTGGGGTACCTTGTTGGTACATTACCACTTACCTAACCATCTGTCAGGCCCGCAAGCTCCTTTGGAGTGCGGTCGTCCCACATCCTGTATTTGGGTACACTCGTAGTGTTCATCACACGCCTAGGTGAAGTATTCTATTGTCAGCTCCTCTTGTATCATTCTATGATACTCACCATAATTCCTTTGGTTTGGTTTTAAAAACAAATACAGGTTTTAAAGAAAGGTTTGTGGTTTTGAAAGAAAATTTGAGTTTTGAAATAACAGTTCGGTGTTAAAAGAAGTTCTTCATGGCGTCGCCATGTCTGAGGTCTTGACCAAATCTAGCTCCTCGCTGACTGGTATGTTCTTAGTACAATGGTAGACCGTTAGGCCTTTCCAAGGTTTCGTTATTTAAATCCTTAGGATTGGTAATCCTATATTTGCTCCATTCGTCATAGCGGTACATTAGCAAGTATTTACGGGTTGTTAAAAGTCTTTCAACCGTCTTTTAGTTCCTGCACTTGCCCTGGGAAAGTGCGCGGGTAGGTTGCTTTTCGGTTAACGCATACCGCTTACGGTATCGTTTCCATCCATATTTGGTGGTCTCATTAGATCTTCTTTGGGTCTTTTGACCTTGATGGTCCATCTCTTGAGTTGTTTCTCAGTGTTCTTGACATGGTTGTTGTCAATCCGGGTGTCTCACACCTTCACTGTGGTTAACGAGACTTGACTTATTCTTAGGAACCACGTTGTAGTCCTATAGGTGTATGTCTTATGAATACTTTCATTGTCATCTGAACTATGTTGTTCGGTTATTACGGCCTCTTGGCATGTGGGTTTGTATTAATTCAACCTCGACTAATTCCTTAGTTGGTTTATATACCGTTGTTGGTATTATCCACGATTACAGTCTGTAGACCCTCTTGTCTCGGGCTTGTTACTCTGCCTTTTTCGCTCCACTGTGCGGTTGTGCTCCTCTGCTTGCTGGCTACTCATTGTTCTCGCGACTGCGAAGCACGTCGCCCCATGGTGCCGTAACTTTCATTATCCTTTATTTAGGATCTTCAATATGCGATCATTAATTACGGTTGTTGTTGTTCCAACGGGATCCGTCTCCGGGATTTCCGGTCCTCGGAATCTACCGTATGACAGGTTCCTTTCTTATAATAAGGTTTGTTTTTGCAACTGCCAGATCAGGTTTTACCCGAGTGTGAGAGGTCTTTCCATCTCTCTGGTGTTATTATCCCAACTTAATACCGGGGACGTGGAGGGCGGGTATGGTTGTTGTAGGTTTCCGGATCACCCGGGGGTTCCTAACTAGCGTACCTTACACGCTAACACTCAACCCTTAGCCCTAAGTCGCTAATTCCTAACTCGGTATTTTCCTAAACTCGGTATTTCATCCATCAGAGCGATACTTCGCTCTGATACCACTTTTTGTAACACCCATACCGCTAGTACCGTCATTACTGTACAAATACTTACCTTCGCAGCGGATATTACATACACAACGGCGGGTGTACAATGTCGTTAGTCACCCACGTGACTAACAAGGCGAGTTACAATCCTACATACTATCGGTCTGATGAATATGAACATACCGAGTACTCTACACAATACATTACTTCTCATAGCATACTCAATCATAATTCAAATACAACTCCAATACAATACTATACCGAGTCTACTACAATCCTCATAATACCGATACAATTTCACATTACATTACAAATATAGTTCCCATTACTCAACTACCCATGCTTATGTAGCAGCCCCGTCCTACTCTCGAACGGTGTTCAGCTTCAAGTACCTGGAAAAATAAAAATGGGGCCCCAAGGGGCTCAGCAAAATTGCTGCATATGAAATTCGCATATACCGCGTGCTAACCGCGGTACGCCGACTACTTTGGGTCGGATAAACATGGAGTTCGCTTATTTCACACATACATGCTGAAACTACATCATCTTACACAAGCAACAATACTTATCTACATCTACAAGGTTCAATACTTACTAAGGAAGACAATTTGTCAGTCAACCGTTCATGTTAGTTATTCATTCATTCGACTCAATCAGTTGCTCTCTTTCTTCCCATTCGGGTTCTTAAGTCTTACACCAATTTAGTCCTACTTACTTGTTGCTTTGCTCACACTACACTCATCACCTTACTCATTACTTACTCGTGCTTGCTCGATACTTGTTACTACACTAGTACTTACTCATCACTTGATACTCAATGCTTACTCCCACATTCTCAGTACTCCGTACTCTTTACCTTACTCATACTTACTCATTACTCGGTACTCATTACATACTCATACTTACCTTACTCAATACTCATTACTTTACTCATACATACGCATTACTCAATACTCAATTCCTTTGGCCTCCGGGCGGAGTCATACACAAGACTCTCCACCGGGCCTACAAATACAAAGGGCTATACACTTAGCTCCTCACATACTCAATGTCCATTCTTACCAGACTACTCAAATTCCCAACACTCCTCTCTCGGAGTATCTTACAATATCATGGATTAGCCTAGAAGTATCTCTCTCGATAACCTCTACTAGCTTAGGGAATTACCACCGTCTGGCATTCTCAGATTTAAGGGTTTCCCCAACGTATCGAATACTCTCATGTTCGGGACATTACTTACATCAGTCGGGTCCTCTCATAGTGGGTCGACTATTTACTAAGGGTTTGGAGATCCCTCATCATTCTTTACTACTCTCATGGTTCATGTCTTGCTCTGCCATTAATACCTCTATTAGAGGTTAGTTATATATACTTCCACTACTTATTGTTTTGTGGATTGTTCATTTCGGTTCTCTTACCATTATCGGGAGGTTACTAATCCCGTACACTCCCTCACATTCTAGTGAGTTCATTGGTTTGCGTTATCGTTTCTTGGTTCTTTGGTTTAGTGCGTTTCTACGTTTCCGTTAATTCACAACACGACTCTTACTATGAGTCACTAACAACAAGACTCATCTATGAGTCGGTCTACACACTAAGTTAAGCCACACAATCAATCAAGAAGGGTTAACTCATACAACATACAGCAAGACATACAATGAAAGGCAATAAACCGTTTTCATGCTTTAGTCTTTATTAGCCGGCATACAGCACACAAATCAACGTAACTCGGTTAGCATACGGGGCATGAGAAAATCATACCTTTCACCGGGGTTAGCTTTACTGTGTGTTCCCTTGTTCTTTGGTTCACACTTGTTCCACTAATAATGTTTCCAATATTGTTATTAATACCATGTTCATACGATACACAAATAATTACCACTCTCGTACTTACCCCGTTATCCCGGTATACTCCGTTTCACTCATGTCAAACTATGTCCTTACTTCCCACTCATTTCCTACACTTGTTTACACTTCTTAGGACCTTTAAATATCACCAAACAAGGCCTTAACAACTTCTAAAACCATTACCATTCACTTCCCCATCATTAGACACCTTTAAAACACATTCTGGCAAGATTTTACATTGGTCCGGGTTTGTGTCCGGGGTTACAAACCCGGACCAATCACGGATTTCACTTTCTGTTGCATTTTTCTTGTGGTCCGGGTTTGTGTACCAGGATACAAACCCGGACCAACCCCTGTTATGCCTTTCTGGTGCGTTTTTGATGTGGTCCGGGTTTGTGTACTGGTTTGCAAACCCGGACCATGTCTGTAGGTGTTTAAATTGGCAGTTTTTGACCTCTTTTTAACCCCTAACTCACCTCCAATCATTTCCTAAACTTTCCACAAGTTTTCTACATGTTTAAACGCCTCAAAACATGCTCTAAACCTCTTCAAACCATTGGTCAAATCTCTACTTAAATCCTTGCTCAAATTCACAAATTTTTCTATTCCCACTGTTACATGTTGCACACTAGTGCTACAGATTTTACCTCTTGGCACTTGCATTATTGTTCTAACTCTATTTGACCATTCCAAATCATTCCTATACAAAGGCATCTCTACAATCCAAGTCCATCCTCCATCTCCAAGTTTTTGCACACTAACTCTTTTCTTATTTTTCCAATGCTCTTCCACACCCATTTGCTACAGATTTTCACACACTTCATTCTCATCCTCTAATCACCATTCCATGGTTACCAATCAACTCAAATCCACCCTATAAACACCTAGTTAAGCCTAGGTAATCCTTTACTCACTATACATTAACCTCATTCAGTTTCTAGCGAAATTTTGCCATAACTCCGTTGCTTTTCTAGCATTGTCCAAAACTCATCTCACCACCAAATTTTCACCCACATTCATCCTAATCTAGCCACACCCACAAGGGGTCCTACCAGCATACACAATTCCACAAAATTTCCTCAAACAACAATATCAACATATATACTTAATTTACTTGGCTCTAAGGCCTTTGACTACAACAACAATTCACAACTTCCTCCAACCTCATACAAATACATTGCTTTACTTATTATGGGTTCATTATTCAATTTCACCCATCCCAAATCCTAAAGCATTCAAAATAGCATTAGGGTAACTTAATTACCTTATTTCTCCATTCTTTGTTTCCAAGCTTCTCATCTCCTCTTCTTGGTCACAATCGGTCAAATGGGAATGAAGTTGCCAAAGTCCATCCCAACACCCAAGAAACACAAAAATGCATTTAATTAATAATCCTAACCCTTGGAAATACACTAATCTAATTAAGGGCTTGAAACACCATAGTTAGGGTTTACCTTTTTGGAGCTTTTTAAGAGGGGCTTTCACCCTTGAATCAAGAAGGGAATTACTCCACCATTGGAGGGTTGAAACAAGGCTCCAAAACAAGAAGAAAGCAAGGCATGAGAATGGAAAAAATCGGCCAACACTACAAGGTGGGAAAAATATGAGTTTTCTTGGAAACTTTTTACCTTAATGGAAAGAGAAGACTCCAAGCTACAAGGTGGTGCCATTTTCTCTTCAAGTGAGCAAAACCCATGGAGATGAACTTTCACCAATG
The DNA here is from genome assembly GCA_023374045.1 of Limonium bicolor. Classification (NCBI taxonomy): domain Eukaryota; kingdom Viridiplantae; phylum Streptophyta; class Magnoliopsida; order Caryophyllales; family Plumbaginaceae; genus Limonium; species Limonium bicolor. The sequence goes on from CM041781.1 coordinate 40,058,992, forward strand.
GGGACTTTGAAAAGATAGAAATGAAGCTCTTGAGGAGAGGAGCAAGAATATGTAATTTGTTTTTAATTTGGAGCTTTGGTGTGGCTTGGGCAAGCTTGGGAAGAAGAGAAGCCATGGATGGGGCTTCAAAATCACTCCAGTACAGAGGAAGAAGAAGAGAGGAATCGGAGGGGAGAAGAGGGAGCAGTACGTGAGGAGAATGGGAAAATAGAGGAGAGAGAGGGAAAAGTGGGTATTAGTTCACTTTTTGCTTTTTGCCTTTTTGAATTCTTTATTTAATTAACTAGTCTAGTGTGTGTGTGTGTGTGAGGGAGTTAATTAAATCATTAGAAACCAGCCCCACACAGTAACACATGCTAGAGCGTTTTTTCATTTTTTACAGAAAACGCTCGTTTATTTGCCCGGTTTAGCACTATTTACTAACCGGGCCCGTTTTCCGGAATTTTCTCGTTTCTATAATTTTAATGGATTTTAAGCTCCCATTAATGTTTAATTATAGTTATTTAATGAACTATTATTTTATGGGTTTGTTTGACCACTCAAAGTCACGTTTTCAGGTTCCCTCGAAAAACGTGTGTAAAAGCTTTATTAGCGTTTTAACTCGTTATTTGGATCCGTTTTCTTCGGGAGTTGTTCCCATATATTATTTAGGTATTATCAAGCCTTAGGAATCCACATAATACTCTAACCGAGGTCTCGTACATCCTATGGTTACATAACGCTTATTTTAGCGGTTTTCGTTTTTAAAGCATTTTCTCCTTTCTTTTGGATTTATTTTCCTTACCAAAGTTACTTAGGCACTATCAGGCCCTTAAATACCATATTAGAATAATTTAATCACCATATTTAAGTTCGGGGTATTTCAGTATACAAGTAAAAGTATCAATAAGATAAAATAAACAAGTAACAAAATAGCATGAATCGAGATAAATGAATAGGAAAATAAAATAAGTCAATAAAATGGAACCGACTATCATGAAATAAATCAAAAACAAAATGGTAAAATAAATAAGAAACGAAAGGGACGGGTTTGAAGATGGATTTAAAAATTTTTTGTCATAAAATGACAGTTTTGTTTTGGTATGCACATGAATATGTTTTGAAAAGAAAGGTGACGACCCTCTTATTCTATTTATTTGTCTGGATTTTGTTTTTTATAGGGTGAGAATTTGTGGTGTCTACACCTCCAAAACTTCTGATTCTCATTGTTCCACATAAGTCCATATGAATTAGTTCAAGTGGCTTGGATGTACTTACCATGTTCTTTGATTTGAAAGAAGTCTTAGTTTGTTTGCTTCTTACACACGCATCACAAAGATTTGCCTTAGATTTCTTATTTTCAGGGAGACCTCTTACCAACTGTTTCTTGACTAGTTTTCTTAGCAAGGATATACTAGCATGCCATAGCCTTTTGTGCCATAGTGTGGAATCATCTATTGATGCAGTCAAACATGGAAGATTTAGACACCAAGTGGACGAGGCCTGATTTTGAATCAGAATTAGAATTAGCATGCTTAGGATAAGCGGAGTACTTTGCCTTGTTCTTTTTCAACCATTTCAATCCAAATCATTCCAAGGGTCAAAGCTAAGGACATAGTTCAGATGGAGAATATTCTCATTTGTTTCAGCATTTTTAGAATAAAGACTTCAATTCAGCAATTAGAAGCCAGAAAAATGTCAAAATTTTGCACCCCAAGATCAGCTAGCCAACTAAACTTCCTCTATGGCTTCCTTCCAAGTTGAGCAACCACAGCTAAACTTTAAAAAATGCAAGAGAAAAGAGCTCAGAGGCACACAAAAAAAAACAAGCGGCGAAGGAGCTTACCCCACCCCACACTTAGAGTGAAGCAATGTCCTCATTGCTTAGGAAGAAATTAACAGTGTGCAAGCAATCCAACAGGGAAAAAAATCACTCATAGCAGTTCAGAAGGGAGAATGAGAAACAGAAAAGAGAAGAAAAGGTAAGAATACTCCCCTAAGTCCGCTCAGGATGTGTAGCAAGGCCAACCCCACACTTGAGTTCAGCTAAGCAACAGAGTAAACAAGCTGTGAAATATAATATGCAAAGCCAGGAGAACTCAAGTGGAACCAGACAAAACCATTAGTAGAAAAATAAGAGCTTTGGCTCTTGCAATAAGCATAACATCAGCCAACACAACACACACTAAAAAGAAAAGAGCAAAACAAACAACTAAACTAAGAAAGTGAAAAGAGACAAACAGGTGGGTTGCCTCCCACTAAGCTGCCCGGAGTTAGAGTCTCTGGCTAGACTTCCCAAGAAAGCATCAAGGAAGGCCGCCACAGCAGCTAGCAAGGGCTTTCTTCAGTCTAAGACGCCATTGCAAGCGCGGCATCTTCGAAGATGTGAGCCTCGATTTTTGAACAACTATCCTATATTGATTAGATTGATTAGGATCTGATCGGGTTCTAGGTCCACTTACAACCTAAGATTAATAACTATGTCATATAACACTAATTATTAAATCCTAAGTTAGCTCACTAGAACCTATTATGAGTTTCCACCTAATTTTAACCTAGGGTAAATTAGGAAAGGTAGAGTTCGGGTTTGGGGGCTTGGTATTCGACTTATTCAGGGTTCAAATTACTTTCATTACCTCTCCTAGATCGTTTTTCCTCTACTTAGTTTAATTAGGGCTTATTACGAAGTCGTTTTAACCTAGGTGCGCAAGTTTCTGATTTTTAAACATTTTATGATAGAAAATTAAAGTGAAAATTGAAATTACCTAAACTAGGGTTTCGGAGGCAGATTTAGGTCAAATTTTGTTTCCGTCCACAGCCACGGACCTAATGTCCGAACCCACGGACCCTAGTTAACCTAGTTATACAGAAAAGTCGAATCGAAAAGAACAAAATTTTGAAAAGTCCGAGGCCACGGACAAGACCTCCGTGGGCCCGGACATAAGTTGAAAACCCCTAAAACATTTGAAAATTTAATTCCTGCCACGGTCCGAAGGTGTCCGTGACCTCGAACAGGCCGTCCGGGACCCCGGACAGGCTATCTCTAGGCACGGATCACCTTCAGACGGCGGCGTTCTGGTGGTTCCCGGCGGTGTTTTCGGCTCAAATTTTATGGGTAGCTAGCCTGAAAGATTCTAAACACGTTAGTAATCGAAAATTTTCAATTTGAATACGAATTAAAGTCGAAACTTATCAAACAAGTAACAAGGCAGAAACGAAAACGAATAACAATTCAGAAGCCAAAACCGTCAGTTTGAACCCAAATTTTGATAGTTGGCTAACAAAGTCGTGGGGAGTTAGAAAAGTAAAATTCCCACCTGTTTTACCTTCAAATTCATGGTGATCTTCACGTCGGGAGTCTTTCGGTGCTTCATCGGAGTCAGTTCCAGTTTGGGTTCGAGCCCAACTTCTGACCCTTAAATATTAGTGGTGTTCCTCACGTTTTTGAGGTGGTTTGAAGTTGTTTTGATGATTGTTGAAGTGATGGGAGTTGGAAAACGAGTTTAAGTGGTGATTTCGGTGAATTTTGATGAGTTTTCGGTTCCAGAGTATTGCAAAACGTGGGAGGTTTGATATGGCTGTGTTTCCTGGTTGCTTAGGGTTCTTGGATTTCTGACTTTATCAAGGGTTAAGGTTCCTTATATAGGCTTTCTTAAAGATAGAAAAATCTAGTAAAAACTAAGATTTACTGACACTTTAGCTCATGGGTTTCCAAAAGGAATTTGATTATGAAATTTTAACCATGTGTAGAGGATGATATTTCTGATTTTTCCAAGGTGGAATCGAATTTTTTGATTATTGAAAATATTCGTAAATTCAATTTCTCGTCAGATTCAATCAGAAATTACTAGAAAATTATTGGGAATTCAAAAAAATCAAAATTCCAAAGCCATTATGCTCAAAATGTCATCCTCTATCATGGGTTAAAGTCTCAAAGCGTTTTGAATCGATTTGAGCCACTTTCGGTGGAGAGAGAAAGCTTATAGAGGGCTTAGGAGCCTTTAAAAATTACGAAAATGCCCCTGAAGATGACTAAGCTGTCCCTAGCACTCCAGAATGTGCTGATCAAACACGGAATCCTTGCCACTTGACCAAACTACCTTTTAACACCTGCGTCTCCAGAGACTCTTCCGGAGGTGTTAAAATTTTGGGTATAACAGAAGATATAGAAGGCGGTGCTGGAGCAACATAAAAAAAACAACAGAAACAGGAGTAACAAAAGAGGAACTCTCAGTCAAGGATACTCCAGGTGCAGAAGGAGAGCAAAAGCAGAGCCAAAGTACTTCTTCAGACGAGCACCATTCACCTTGAAGACCTCTCCTGACTTGTTCTCTAGCTCGTATGCACCATAGGAAGTGACTCGCACAACCTTAAATTGGTCGGCCCAGTGGGACTTGAGTTTTCCAGGAAAGAGACGAAGTCGAGAGTTATATAAAAGAACCAAGTCATCAACCTTAAAATCTCTCCGTAGGATCATCTGGTCATGAATCCTCCTAGAACGTTCCTTGTAGATTCTAGAGCTGTCATAAGCTTGCTCCCTTAATTCATCCAGCTTAGACAATTGAAACTTTCGCTTCTCACCAGCAGCATTCAGATCAAAATTCAGGGCTTTCACAGCCCAACAAGCTTTATGCTCTAACTTAACTGGGAGATGGCAAGACTTCCCATACACCAGCTTAAAAGGAGACATCCCAATGGGAGTCTTGAATGCAGTTCTATATGCCCATAGAGCATCATCAAGCTTGACAGACCAATCCTTCCTTGAGGAATTGACTGTCTTTTGAAGAATCCATTTTAGCTGTCGATTACTCACTTCTGTTTGACCATTAGTTTGGGGATGATAAGGCAAAGAAACCGTATGAGTAACCCCATACTTAGACATCAAGGAATCAAAGGCCCTGTTGCAAAAGTGAGAACCACCATCATTGATAATAGCTCTGGGCACTCCAAATCTAGTAAAGATGTTCTTCTTCAAAAATTTAACCACAGTTTTAGCGTCAGCTGAAGGGCAGGGGATTGCTTCAACCCACTTGGAAACATAATCTACAGCAACAAGGATGTAGTGGTTTCCATGAGAAGAAGGAAATGGGCCAGCGAAGTCAATACCCTAAACATCAAATAATTCCACTTCAAGAATTCCCTTTTGAGGCATATCATGCCTTCTTGAAATGTTTCCCATCCTTTGACAGTTATCGCAGTGAGTGCAGAGGCGGTGGACATCCTTGTGTAGAGTGGGCCAGTAGAAACTACACTTTAACACCTTAGCAGCTGTCTTGGTGGGACCATGGTGACCACCTGCCTCTCGAGAATGGCAGAACTCAATCACACTTTCGATCTCTTCATCGGGAAGGCACCTCCTAGTCAAACCATCAGCACACACCCTAAAGAGATAGGGGTCCTCCCACATACAGTAACGAGCTTCAGACGAAAATTTCTTCCTCCGGTTGTAGTTTAGATCATGAGGAACCAAACTAGAGGCAAGATAGTTAGCCAGGTCAGGATACCATGGCTATTTAACTTTCCCAATCACAAAGACTGTCTCATCAGGGAAGAATTCATTTATGGGCACCCCATCATCTGGAGTATCAAACATAGACTGATGATCTGCAACTCCATTCTGCTTCTCCTTCTTATCAACAACTTCTAAGTCGAATTCCTGGAGGAGCAAGATCCATCTCAGGAGTCTGGGCTATAGAGTCGTTCTTTTGGAAGAGGTACTTCAATGCAGAGTGGTCGGTGTAGACAATGACCTTACTTCCTAATAGATATGGCCTGAACTTATCAAGAGCAAACACCACAGCAAGTAGCTCCTTTTCAGTAGTGGTGTATTCTTTGGGCTTCAGATAGAGTCTTACTTGCATAAGTGATAACCATCATAATTTTGTCCTTCCTTTGACATAGTGCAACACCAACAGCATAATCACTGCATTTGTCATGATCTTAAAAGGAAGAAACCAATCAGGAGGAACGACAATAGGAGTAGAAATGAGCTTACTTGATAGTTTGAAAGGCTTTCAAACACTCCTCTGAGAACTGAAATTTCACATCTTTCTGCAGAAGATCAGACAAGGGCTTGGCAATTTTGGAAAAGTCCTAGATGAACCTCCTATAGAACCCTGCGTGACCCAGAAAAGATCTGAAATCCTTAACTGAAGTGAGAGGAGGCAGCTTCTCAATGACCTCCACCTTAGCCTTATCCACTTGAATACCAGCTTTGGAGAGCTTGTGACCAATCACTATACCTTCCTGTACCATGAAATGGCACTTCTCCCAATTCAAAACCAGATGGGTCTCCTCATACCGGCTAAGTATCTGATCCAGCTGATCAAGACACACATCAAAACTCTGACCATACACAGAAAAGTCATCCATGAAAACTTCTATGCTCTTCTCAATAAAATCATTAAAGATTGCCATCATACAGTGTTGGAATGTGGCTGGAGCATTGCAGAGACCAAATGGCATCCTCCTATAGGCAAATGTACCGTAAGGACAGGTGAAGGTGGTTTTCTCCTGATCCTCTGGCGCAATGGGAATCTGAAAATAACCACTATACCCATCAAGGAAGCAATAGAACTCTTGCCCAGCTAACCGCTCTAGCATCTGTTCAATAAATGGTAGCGGGAAGTGATCCTTCCTTGTGGCATCATTCAAGCGCCGGTAATCGATGCACATCCTCCAACCAGTGGTTTACCTTTGAGGCACCAATTCACCTTTCTCATTGGGCACTACAACTATTTCCCCTTTCTTGGGAACAACTTGCACAGGAGAAACCCAACGGCTATCAGAGATGGGATAAATGATACCTGCATCCAGAAGCTTAAGAACTTCAGCTTTCACTACTTCTTTCAGATTTGGATTCAATCTCCTTTGGGGCTGCCTCACAGGCTTGACATAGTCTTCCATGTAAATTCTGTGAGTGCAGAATCCCAGGGTGATCCCTTTAATATCTGCCACAGACCACCCCAAAGCTCCCTTGTGCCTTCTTAACACCTCCAGAAGTCTGCTTTCCTGCGAAACAAACAAAGATGAAGAAATAATAACAGGTAGGGTGCTACCCTCTGCCAAGAAAGCATACTTAAGATTTAAAGGGAGAGTTTTGAGTTCAAGAGTAGGGGGCTTCTCTACTGATGGAATGAGCCTCTGAGTAGGCCTGTCCAGTGGCTCCACAGGAGGAGCATGAGGGTGAAAGTAGGATCGACCCTGGTTGAGCTGCTGGACAACAATAGCTACCTCAGTGCTCTCATTATCATCCTCAATTGAGTGGCATAACACCTGCTCTAGCAAATCAGAATTCTCAAGCAAGAAAGAAGAGTCATCAGCATTCTTAGCAACACAAGCATCATAATCATCAGAATAATCAACGTCAACTAAAAGCACGGCATGAGAAGAGGCATTTGTTCTCATCATCCTAGGGATATCAAAACTAAGTTCCTCACTATTGAACTTAAGAGTGATCTTTCTCTTGTCAACATCAATGACTGTTTTAGTAGTTCGTAGGAAAGGTCTACCCAAATCAATGGTACTTCAACATCCTCATCCATGTCAAGAATGACAAAATCAGCAGGGAAGAAGAATTTACCAACACCTACCACAACATTCTCAACCATTCCATGAGTTTTGATTGAAGAACGATCAGCTAATTGCAAGTTAAAATGAGATGGAACAAGCTCACCAACATGAAGCTTCTTAAACATTGAACAAGGCATCAAATTTATACTTGCTCCAAGATCGTAGAGTCCAAAACCACAGTCCATGTTTCCAATGGTGCAAGGGATGATGGGATGCCCTGGATCTCCACACTTAAGAGGAAGCTTCTGCTGGAGGCGCATGTCTCTATCTGCTGAACGATCTCACTCTTCTTAAAATTTCTCTTGTTAGAAATCAAATCCTTCACAAAGCGAGCATAATTAGGAATTTGCTTGAAAGCATCAATAAAAGGGATATTGATAGTAAGCTTAGAAAACACATTCAGAAATTTCCCAAATTGATCATCAAGTTCTTTCTCTTTCAATCTAATAGGAAAAGGAAGTTCCTTAGGAACCACTTTACCCTTGGAATTTTTAGTAATGAAAGTATGAGAAGGGGAAGAGATAGGAGCCTGGGTCTCCTAAAAAACTACCTCAGGAGGGGCTAGAGGCCCTGACAGTGCACCAGTGCTAGAAGAAAGAAGACCAGTCTTTTCGCCAGTTTGGTCCTCAGCCACTTGATCTATATTTATCAGCTGCTTCCCACTTCAACGACTAACTCCCTGACAAACCTCTACTTCATCAACATCTAGGACAGTCACTACCTTCATCTGCTCCTTTGGATTGGGATCCGATTGAGAAGGTAATGAACCAGGAGTCCTTTGATTCAATATCAACTGAGTCAACTGCGCCATGTGCTGCTCAAGCTTCTGCTGACATGCAGTCAGAGTCTGATTGGTAGTCATCTGCTACTCATACTGACTCTGCTGCTTGGCTTCCAATTTAGCCAACAACTCTACGAGATTCGAAGTATTTGAAGAAGAAGGGCTTGATTGTTGAAACTGAGATTGCTGATTCTGATTGTAGGAAGGCTGAGAAAAACTAGGAGGCACTCCCTGAGTAGGCTGCTGAGGCCTCATCTGATATGAGTTCAAGGCATTATTGGGGTTGCCATACCTCAAGTTCGGATGCTGATTTTGAACCCAAGGCTGCCTATTGAAAGATTGACCCACATCATTTGCTTCTTCATTTTGCCACATCTCAGCTATCTCTGGGCATGTTTCAAATTCATGTGGCCCACCACACTAACAACAACACAATTCACTAAAACTAGAAGATACCTGTTGTAACACCCTGGATTTTACCTTAAATGAAAGAATGTGTCGCTACGGATCCAACGCCGCAAACAGTTTCGAAAATGGACTCCAAATGAGTCTTAAAACTGAGAAACAAGGTTTGACAGAACATTAGTCCGAACATGTAAGTTCGGACATGTTCCGAGACTTACAGTTCAGACCCGTCCTCGCATGCTGTCCAAACATGTAAGTTCGGACAGATGTTCGGACACACGAATACTGTGAAAAACAAAATGCTCTCGGAGCCTGTCCGAACATGGATGTCCGGATGGACGTTCGGACAAGTCCAAATTTTCGAAAATCTAAACGAAAACAGGATTAGAAGGGTACAAAATGACCATAATATTAATGCCAATGGAAAGTAAATGTTTTATAATCATATGTCGTGAATGTTTACCATAAAAACACAATGAAAAATACTTTCAAATCCAGAGTGCTACAGCCACACTCAACCCATGAGTGCTTAGGCTAATCCTTAAACAATTCAACAAAAATAAATATCCATAACATCACAATTTAAGTATTGTATCTCAGCAACAATTAATCAACTCTAGAACTATGTGGTAGCGCGTTCCTAATCCCCAAACTTCAGCAACCATTACCTGCGATCAGAAAACAATAGACAAAAACACGAAGGGATCGCGCAAATCAGAAAAACTTAGTAAATCCTACCTCATTGTGTAAAATACATTAGGAAGTTCCTTTTATCAATTTATCAATCAGACGAGAGAGAGAGATTGAACATTCACATCGTTTTTCCAAAAATAATAATAATCAACCAAAACCAGTAATGAGCTTTCAACAGGAAACAATCACAGATCCAACACGGAGGTCACCTATGGGACTCCCAAACAATAATACCAGGACAGTCACCTATGAGACCGTCAAACAAATAACCAGGATAATCACCTATGGGACCTTCAAACACCACCTCACCCTAAGTCCTTAAGTGTGCACACCCCCTATGAAACAGCAGTCCCATAGAGTAGATCATAGAGCTTAACTGCAGTCATTTTATGTGGCGCAAAAGATAAATAATAGGGAGCACCTATAGGCTCCCAAGACATGGTAATCATTCCTATGAAAGTCTCCCAAAAATCCTCCATCAAATCATTCACCAAAATATTCCAATTTAACCATTCTCAATACACGTGGAAGAATCCCAATTTGCAAAACTTCAATCTGAGAATAATTTATCTTCCAATAACAAAACTGAAGCTCCAAAACATTTTCCTCCAATTTGTATTCCACAAAATCAGACATTCATGAGCATAGAGATTTACCTCATTATTCCTCAACTCAGGGAGATAACTCAACAAAAATCATCAGAAGTGCTCGCCATCGACAACGGTGTCTAGGTTATCATAACTCACAATCAGAACTACTAATCCCAACCAAAATTAATATATATCTGAATAGTAGACTTTACCCGATGAAGTTCTAATTGGCACCAGGGAAGAGGGTTGACAATGGCAGAAGGAAGAACGTGAGTTGGGAGTTTAGAAGAGAAGAACGAGAATATTGTAGTTGTGGAACGTCGTGACGAGGAAGAAGAGAGTGGGGAAAATCATGGTTTAAATAGAATATTACTAGTAATTTAGAAAGGAAAGATATTTAATAAATTAGCTTTGTAATTCATTTAAGAGGAGAGACGATAATTAGATTAACACTGTAATTAATTCAAGAGTGTAAATAAATCATTTAGAAAATATTTAGTCAAAAGAAATAAATAATTATTCAAATGATTAGTTGAAGTAGATGAGAATTAAGTGATTGTCGTTGCGTAAAGATAAGATGGACACAAAATATCTAAAGAGGGATTTAAATTATTATTTTAGAATGAGAGGAAATAAAATAGAAAAGAATCATTAATTCAAACATAAGGAATGTTGTTACATTAGAAAGAGCTAGAATAATAATATTGAATAAATCAGGAGAGAAATAAGGGTTTACCAACATCTAATTAATTTGGAAGAAGAAGTAAAACTAGAATTGAACTCTTAAAGTTAGGAAGATGTTGTAAGTAGTTTAAGAGGTAAAATAATCAGTGTTGTACATAATACAAAAGAAGGATATTTAGCGTTGCGAATAATATAGAAGAGGAAACAACAATTAATGATATTAGTAATTTGAAGGGAAACTAGATTTTGCTACTTAACTAACTAGAAGATAGGGAGTGACTTACTAATATAAATGAAGAAAACAATTCAGCTAAGGTAACAAGATGAGAGATGTTTGTAATTATCTTTTAGGAAAGAGATTTATTTAAGGAACAATATGTAGTTAAATATATACTAATAATTCCCTTAAGATAGAACCAAGATTTTATAAATATGTAATTTCAGAAAGATAAGGAAGGTGTTTGATATAGCATATTGTATGATTATACTAATTTAGAGAAAGGACAAGGATCAGATAATTCATTGACTTCCCTGGGCCTCTAATATTTATTACCATATAACTACTAACTTACTTATTTCGACTATATATTATATGTATCCTAATTCAAAATTTGCAAGTATTTCACCTGCTTCACAGAATCAGCAGGAGCTTTACCCGTCGTGAGCTGCTCCAACATCTTCAACATATGGCCCATGGTAGTCTCTGATTGAGCCTGCTTCGCAGCCATCTGCTCTAGAAAAGGGTCCACAGTTCTGGATGAACTAGAACCCACATAAAATACTCTACCACCACTGAAGCTCCACTGTCTCAACTCCTCACAGTATGACTCCATAGCAGCCATAAACTCTTTACCATTCTTAGCCAGCAGGTTACCACCCAAGGCCAAACGCACCTCACCCTTATTCTCATCTCTAGGCCCATGGAAGAAACCAAGTGCTAGAGACGTAGTGTCTTGTCCATGGTGGGGGCACTGACGCAGAAGCTCCTTGAAGCGGTCTCACGCTTCACAAGCTGTCTCACATCCTGACTGCTTGAAAGTAATCAGCCCAACAATCAATTGGCGAGTTCTGGAGATTGGCAAGTACTTCTCATAAAATATTTCTATCATCTGATCCCAAGAAGTGATAATGCCCGGAGGCAAGCGATGATACCATTTAGATGCCTCTCCTGAAAGGCTGTTCGAAAATAAACACAACCTCGCATACTCCTCCAAACCAGGAACAAGACCCAGAGTGTCCAGATGAACCAAGAACCGGTGCACATGGTCTAAAGCATCTGAAGGATCTGCTCCAGAGAAACACCTAGTTGGATGATTGCGCACAACAGTCGATTGATGTGAGGGTTTCAATTTTTGCCACTCAGCAAGAAACTCACCAGTCAACTGTGGCAGAACAATAGGGCTCCCTCTTAGAGTAGCAGGGGGTCTATTGATTGTACCCATCGTAGCATTATTCTGGCCATTCTCGATTTAAGGAATATTATCGGCCATGTCGAAATCTAGTTTCCTTCTCGCTCTAAGAGCTTGTACGAAAGTCCTTTCAATCTCAGGATCGAAATTTGCTTCAAGAGGACTAAAGGAACGCGTTTTGTGCATTCACTAGGTACCTGCAATAGCAAAGAAGAAAGAAACAAAAGGGAATCGAAATTAGAACTAAATAAAGCAAGAAAACAATAAAAACAAAAATTAACAAAATAGCTAAAGCAAATAAACTCAAAATAAATTGAAAATAAAATAAAAACAAAAAAAACAATATAAGCTAAGAATATAATAGAAAACGGTAATAAGATAAAATGAAAACAAAGAAACAAAAAGAAATTGAAATAAAATAAAATTAAAATTAAACAAAACAAATGACAACCAAAGTCAAGGACTAGACAAAAGTCAAGTCCCAGACAACGGCGCCAATTTGCAAACGGGAAAATTTAACCTATTTAGAGCCAAGAAATTAATCCTAGAAATTAATAACTTAAATCCCTACAGGTTGCAAAATACCTGGTTGCAATAATAAAGTAAAATAAGCAAGTTACCGAGGTCGAATCCATGGGGACTTTGTGATTAAATCTAATCCTAAGAAAGCAGCGAAATGAAAGGGGTTGTCGGTTGTTTTGGTTTTATGAATTAAAATAGCGAGAAAACTAGTAAATAAATGAGCAAATAAATTCAATGAAAACTATGTGTGATGGAACTCTGGGTCAGGTTATCTTTTTCGACTGTCAGATTATGCAATTCCTACTGGTTAGTTTGAGATGCCGATTGGCAAAATTCCTAAAACTTTTCTAGAGACTAACTCCTAGCCTCAAGTACTCGCATAGCAGAACGTACTAGATCTAATCCAGATTTAGCACAACACGAATAGACGGAATGAGCACAAGGAATTAATTTTTGCACTTGAGGGAAAATCTAGCCTATCTAGTGTAATTTTCCACAAGTTTACAGGTTAATCACCCATTCAATTTATCACAAATCTCGCTCAAAACGGAATTTGTAAGGCAATCAACAGATTAGCTACTTTTATTGAAAGCGCAAAAGTCAACTTAACCTGCAACAATCGACAAGAATCTCATACCAACGAGTAGTAGAAATTATAGAGTCAAAACAGTCAGATAACCATCCCCAGAGTTTAATTCTTCTATCCTAGCATAATTGTAGAACAAATACAAGAAGAAAGAGTACAAATCATCTTGGTATTAGTTCTGAAATTTGCCAGATGGAAGGTTGAGCAGATGAATGAGTTTGGAGCAGAAATCTTCTCTTTCGGTGTAGAAATGGTTGCGGCAGGGCAAGAAGACTGAGAGAGGCGCGGCGTGTGTTCGTGAATGGTTGTGTATCTGAATGTATTTCCTGCCCTCGAGAACGCTCCTTAAAATAGAATTTTTGCACACAAAATACACACATCTGGGTAAACTGTCCGGATCACTTAGCCGGACAAGACAAGGCGCGTCAGGCGAGATTTTTTGCTTTGTGAGATGTCCGGACCACCTATGCGGGTCAGTTAGCTGGACACTCTGGCTGGACAGAAAATATAATAGAAATCTGGTGGCGCTGCACTCATGGTCGTAAATATAGACACCCTTCTGAGCACGCCCGGGTCACAGGGTCGGACAAGTCATTCGGACACGTGAAAGCTTCGAAGAGTGAGAGTCTAGGCACGTCCGGGTCTCCGTCCGGGTCAGTTAGCCGGACAGGAGCAAAGCATTAGGGGCAATGGTGCGGATGTTGATCCGGACAAGAGAAAAAACAGATATTGGTCGTGTCCGGGGCCACGGACGGCAGGTCCGGTACTACGGACAGCCTGTCCGGGTGAAAGGGTCGGATGGCATGTCCGAACATCTATATATATCTGTGCTCCTTAGCTCCGAAACTTCGATAGGGTCCAGATTCTTTGTTTGAGTTCCGTTTTGTTCCCCATTTGCGGCATTGGAAAACTCTTGAGGAGAACTATGCATTTTCACCCCCATTTCCTGCTTTTAACATATAAATTGGCATCAGTTCTTGCCTAAAGTAAGAATCAGGAAAACATAGGATAAATGTGAGAAAGTGCCCAAAAGGTTGCATAAAATAAGAATTTAGCACCAATAAAACCATGCTGATTTCACACTTATCACTCACACCCCGTCCGGACATCTAAAAAACCTTTGAAAATTAGTCGTGACAGACTGCCTATCCGAACATACAAGTTTGGAAAGACGTCGCGTTTTGCAGAATTTCCAGAAGAGAAACACATACGAAGAGAATGTTAATTTGTCACCAAAATTGCAATACGAAGCCAGAGATCATAATCCACAACTATGGGGGTTTTGACAGAGCAATAACAAGGCAAAATCAGAGATCAATCCACCATAACAACGCAAATCAGAAGCACATTTAGGACTCCCAAATCTTAAACACCCCATAGGTGAACACCCCTACCGAATCCGTTAATCACCTACCTTGTTAATTAGCAGAGGAGATCCAAATTTGAGAAGAAATCACCCAACGAACGCAGACCGGAATGCAGACAATCAGCCACTGAGTTCACCAACAATCGCAGAGACAATGCAGATAAAATATCCAAATCAGAAAATAACCAAAACTCCCAAATTCAGAAACCGTAGACAATGTAATTATGATTCCTCACCTGAATCTGACAATTGAATTCGCAGAGGAGAATTCAACAGTAGGTTATCAACAGAGGAGCGCAGAAATCGGTCACTGATTATCAGTCAGATTGTAGAGAAACCATAATTAGAAACGGAGGGAGTACCCAAAACTGTAGAATGATAGAGAACGAATCTGTCAATTGCCATGCCTGATTCTGACAAGGAATTCACGGTAGAGGAGGACTAGATTGCAAGGCTCGAACAGCGGATGCATACTCAACAACTGACGTGATTTGGAAATGGTAGAGGTTCTCTGAGAAGAAGAGAGAAAGGAGAACAAGCGCGGCGTAATGTCAGAGAAGGGAAGGAAACGATCGTGATTGAGAATGTGAAAGAAAGGGAGGATTTATTATAATATAAATCCTTAACGAAATTAGAAGAGAGCAAAAAGACTTACTTGCCCTTCTTTAAAATCAAAAGATATCCGTGTCCTAAACTAAAATTAATTCCAACTTAAGTTACAAACGTAACGAAACAAATTGTGCAACGAAACCTTGGGTTATAACATCACATCCCCTTAAAAGAATTTTGTCCTCGAAATTGACCTACCTTACTGATCGAAGAGGGCGGGAAACTTAGACCGCACCTCACTCTCCAGCTCCCAAGTCGCCTCCTTCTCGGATTGACCCGATCGCAGAACTTTAACCAAAGGCATGGTCTTACTTCGAAGCTTACGAACGTCACGAGCCGGAATCTTTGAAGGGACAACTTCGTAAGTGAAGTCCTCTCTCAGCTGAAGCGGACCAAACTCAATCATATGGGATGGATCCGAAATGTACTTCCTTAACATAGACACGTGGAAGACGCTATGTACTCCTGCCAGCTCCGGCGGCAACGCCAAGCGATAGGCAACCAGCCCAATCCTCTTCAAAACTTCAAACAGACCAACGAAACGGGGGCTGAGCTTGCCTCTCTTCCCGAACCTCACTACTCATCTGACTGGAGAAACCTTTAGGAAAACGTGGTCGCCAACCTGAAACTCTAGTGGACGTCTCCTTGATCGGCGTAGCTCTTCAACGACTCTGAGTAGCTAACAGACGCTCTCTGATGGTCTGGATCTTGCCCACGGCATCCTGAACCAAGTCTGGACCAACCACAACTCTCTCCTTCAGCTCATCCCAACAGATGGGGGATCTACACCTCCTACCATATAGAGCCTCGAACGGGGCCATCTCGATACTGGACTGGAAGCTATTGTTGTAGGCGAACTCAATCAACGCTACGTGCTGATCCCAACTGCCCCCGAAGTCAAGCACACATGCTCTGAGCATGTCCTCAAGAAGCTGATTAGTCCTCTCCGTCTGACCGAGGATGAGAATGCCTAACAACATCAGCCTTAATGGCATTATAATATCATAGATCGCTATACGACAAACTAACGAGTAAAGATACAACGTTTCGTGTTACTGACGTCGAGAAGAAGTAGGAACCACTCAGAGCGAGGCATGTCGGGGGTATTGGAGGTCCTGCGATCCCGAATAATATAGAGCCATACTAGCTCGATGGGAGAACTTCCTGGGAATCAGCAGTGGAACCCCACCCGCTGCTGCCCACACTTCGATTGCCAACATAGAGGCAAAGCGATGAGAGGCACCAGGAGACGGAGAATTCCTCCTAATCGGGAAGATCGACATGGGAGCCATAAATGTGCGATCCTAAGAAAGGTGAGAGAGCTTGTAATACAAAGAATTCCTCAAGGACTGGTGACCCCGGTAACTACATTTATCTAGATGCATGCTTACACGCGGTGACGAGTGAACACTAGACCCTAACTTAAAGAAGGATAGAAATCCATTGGACAATAGGGTCGGCTCATAATTAAACACAGAACCCTTTTTAGTTAACCAAGATTGCCACTATAACACCTCGTCCGCTAAACTCTAAATTACCTCTTAAACAATCACACTTACCCATAACATCGCAGCGGAACACCAAATACCATGGAAGGTGATACAACGCCGTTAGCCACCCACGTGGCTAACCAGGCCTAACTCAACTACTGCATTGGTCTGATGGTCCGGAATAACTGAGTACTCAATACAAATACAATATTCATTCATTTCTAACCGAGTCTCATACAATACAGTTCTCCATTCAATCCATACTATACCGAGTCTACAACATATGGATGCCGATAACACTTTCGGTCTTACACCTCATTCAAATATATAAGTAATTAAAATCTAACTACCCATGCTAACCACCGTCCCCGTCCTACTCTCGAACGGAATCATCTTCGGTGTACCTGAAAATAAAAACGATGCCCCTAGGGGCTCAGCTTACGCTGCATATGAAATTCGCATACCCCGAGTGCTAACCGGGGTACGCCGACTACTTTTGTCAAGATCATGGAGTTCATTGTAATTCAACCAACATGCGTATAGTAATACATTATATATGTACACTACACAAGGATTCAACAATCAATCATGGGATACAATCCCTAAATAACATAACAAGGTTGTTAGATGTATCATTTTACTCTTAGGCCTTAAGGGTTATACCTCACTATGCCTTGGTTACTCATTCAATAACTCACCTACTCTCTCGGGTTACTTATTCTTATACTTACCCATTCTCTTGGGCTACTCGTTCTTATACTCACCCATTCTCTCGGGTTACTCATTCATATTATCTCACCCACACTCTTGGGTTACTTATACTCATTATGTCACCCACACTCTTGGGTTACTTATACTCATTACCTCACCCACACTCTTGGGTTACTTATACTCAAGGTATTGTAGATTCTCGAGACACTATAGGTCTCCTACGTCACACTTGTTTCTCTTAGTACTTTCTTAAGCCAAAACACATGGCTCTCGAGCATAGTTCAACTAGCTCCCGGAACTCTCTCTTAGTTCCTACTACTTTCACACATGTCTGACTACTCTCGGACTTCTCACATTCCCACACACTCCTCTCTCGGAGTGATAATATAATTATGTATATTAGTCTAGAAGCATCACTCTCGATGTTTCTAATGATTTTGGGAACGTTACTTAAGTTCGGGTAACCATAGGTTTAAGGGTTACCCTTACATTTCATATACTTATACTTTCAGTTATTTTATTATACCGGGTAAAATTCATATAGGAGGTTGACCATGTCTCAAGGGAGTACTGATCCCTTAGGTCTCTTTTACTTTCCTTACAAGTTCACATCTTTGAACTTTCTACAATCCTCTAGATGGAGGTTCATGTGCCTTTCCACATTTGTTCATTTCGTGGATTGTTCTAGTTTAGATTTCTAACCATTACTGGGTGTTTACTAAACCCGTACAACTCTCTCACATACTAGTGAGTTCATAGTTTGCGTTATCGTTATTCTTTAATCGATATCTTGTGTGTTTGCACGTTCCCGTTAATTTACGAAATGACCCGCTCTACGAGTTTCTCGCCATTCATTACTCAACTATGAGTCGGTCTACACACTAAGTTAGACCTTACCGGCATTCAAGTATGTTAGCTCATACCCTATGCAACAAGATATACATAATCAAACAATGGATTATTTTCATGCTTTAGTCTTGATTAAGCCGGCACACAAACACACAAATCAACGTAACTCGGTTAGCACGCGGGGTATGAGAAAATCATACCTTTCACCGGGGTTTAACTTTTACCGTGTCCTCACTTTGCTCGGTTCACACACGATTCTCTGATAATATTTCAAACACTATTATCAAAACCAAGCTAATACAGTATGTAAATAAATACTACTCCCGTGCTTACCCCGTTATCCCGTTATCTCGGTTTTACTCTTGTTAATTTGAGTTCTCACTTCTCAATCACTTCTAACACTTTCTTACACTTCTTAGGGCATTTACATGTCACCAAACAAGGCCTAAACATCATCTAACATCATTAACATTCAAACGCCCATCATTAGAAACCTTTAAAACACTCACGGGGCATTTCTGGGGGTGGTCCGGACCCTAAGTCCCTAACCAATACTTCTGCGTACTCTCGGCTCATTTTTCTACCTGGTCCTGGACTTGGTCCTGGACTTAAGTCCCGGACCAATTCCTGCATTCACTCTCGGGCCTTTTTTTGATGCGGTCCGGGACCTTATACAAGGGCTAGGTCTCGGACCTTGCTAAAAACTGCTATTAAGGTGATTTTTCACCCCCAAATCAACCCTTAATCCACCCCTAATCATTCCATTAACTTTCCACAAGTTTCCTACATAATTTAACATCTCAAAACATGCGCTAAACCACTTCAAATCCTTGGTTAAATGCACACTCAACTTCTTGCTTAAATTCATAAATTTTGCATTCTCATTTTGCACTAATGCACACACTAGTACAAAAATGGTCTATCGCAGCGCCCCTACCGCAGCGGTTGTAAAAACAACCACTGAGATAGGCCGTTTTTAAAAATCCCGCAAACCTATCTCAGCGGTTGTTACTCACAACCGTTGCGGTAGGGTCAATTTAAAAAAAAAACCTCTATCGCAGCGGTTCCTACTAAAAACCGCTGAGATAGGTGTTTTTTACTAACCTATCTCAGCGGTTCTTAGTAGGAACCGCTGCCATAGGGTCTTTTTTTTTCCCCAAATCGAGCTTTCCGTCACTCTCCTCTTCATTCTCTTCTGTCAATCGAGAACGAAGCAGAGCGACGGCGAACTCGACGGCGATTCTGAGCAGCTGACGCCTGCGATTCCTCCACCACCGCCACCGTCTTCTTCCTTGTCGCTCCACCGGTACTCGCCGCCGTCTCCGTCGCCAATCCTTCCGCCAGGAGGTCGCAGGCGTCGATCGAGATTGCTGCCAGAACCCTAGGTTCGATTTCCGAATTCGAACTTTGAAATCTGTTAATTATTGTCTTGTTGATTGAATAACTAGTTGTAATATAGTTATTGATTGTTAGTTTAGTTGTGTGTACATAATTTGAATATAGATAGATTATTGAACAAGTATAAATAGTTGTGCATATAAGGTGTTCGAAAATGCCTGAGTTGATATTTTTGCTGTTTGTGCCCTCTGCATACAACCCAAAGTTGTAAAAAACGGTACGGGAATATTGCGTCACTATTACAATGATGCTAGTGATAATGCATCCTTGTTTCTTCAGTAATATATTACTAGAGATTATTTTTGGAAAAAACTACTAATGTTCGATAAGTAAGTTACTTGATATTTTATAGTATTATAGTACTTGTCAACTGTACGTGCTATATGTAAGTGGATGTTGCCCAACCATACATTTTTTATCCATTAAACTCAGATTCCAATAAGATGTGATATGTTATTTACAGGTTATGTTACCTTGTGTTCTTTTTTATTAGGAATAATTTTATAATTCTGGAGCATTGATCTACTTCAATCTTAATTTAATGATTGTAACCATATTAAGTTGAATAAATAACAATGTTAGCGTGTTCGTTTTACACTCAGATTTTTAGTTGATATAGTTATTATGTTCGTAAATAAAGTTGTTTTTAGAATTTGTAATTATTAATATAATTATTTTTCTAAAATTTACACTCATTAAAAATATTCTTTTTTAGTAACTAATAATAAATTATCTTAAATAATTTTATAAAAAAGGTAATTTTTTAAAAACATATTTTTTTAGTTTAATTTATAAGTTAATAATAAATCATCTTAATTAATTTTAAAAAATATAATTTTTTTAAAAAATAGTTTTTATAATTTATACTTTTTATTAGTTAAGTTTATAGCTATAAGTTATCTTAATTAATTTTTATGGAATTTGCGGTGACTATATTTTTACAGTCACCAATTCAGTCACACTCTCTAATCTCATTAAATTAATAATGTATTTTATACGACCATCATGGAGACAAAAACGATAGAACATTTTTTCCTCATATACGTGCTTAATATGATAATGCTTATAGTAATGGATTTCTTGCCCCCCTAATATTATTACCTTGCTTCACCGCTGTCTGCAGTAATTGGGGTGTTCTCTGTGTCTCTTTCTTCCTCATTGCTTCTGTTGTAGCATGAGCTGAAAGGTAACATCTTCATCTATCTTTTTCTCTTTTTTATCTTAATATGATAATGCTTATAAATGGATTTCTTGCCCCCCCTAATATTATTTCCTTGCTTCCCCGCTGTCTGCAGTAATTGGGGTGGTCTCCACTTCTTCTTCCTTATTTATTCTGCTGTGGACTAAGAGTGAAAAGGTAACATCTTCATCTATCTTTTCTCTTTGTGTGTTTAATTAATTATTGCGAAAAAGTGGTTGTGGTTAATATTGAGTGATTGTGAATAAGGATGGTTGCTGCCAATTGTTGAATTTATTTGTCGTGGTAAATAAGATGTTGGTGAATGCTTAATGATAAGCATGGGATTAACACGATTACGTAAAGGTAATGCCGAATTTTTTCTAGAATCGTATTAGTCTTATTAATTAATTTTATTTGTTATTTGTGTATAACAATCTTTACTTTTCTTTGTCAGGTCTTCTGAATCTGCTATTGGATTTGTACCAGTACTTTCCCAGCCCATCACCAAAGCAGTGTCCTAGCTTCCCCCTCTGTACAACCTTAAAACAAGTAAGTAATTAAACTTTATTTTTTGTTTTAATAATGCAATGATTTGTTGAAGTTAAATTAAATGTGTTAGAATTGTTAGAATAAGGCTAGATTAGTTACGTTGGAAATTTAGAGTACTTAGGCTACGTTAGTTAGGTTGTAACCATAGAGTAGTACTGAGTTTGGTTGCAACCGTACATCCAGTAGAAACATGCTCCATATACAAATGCAGACAAAACTGAAAGACAAATCAATCTTAACATTGTTTTGTTTTCACATATAGAATGGAGCGTGACTGGATGTACGGTTATCGAGGGGATAACTATTTTGATGAGAAGGTGAAAGAGTTTCTCAAAGTGGCAGTGCAACACAAGGACAGAACAAAGGCGGACAATATTTCGTGTCCTTGTGTTGACTGTGGGGTCGTAAGGAAATATGAAGACATTGAGGAAATTAGATTTCATCTTAAGTCCCGTGGATTCATGCCACATTACAGAAGATGGAATTTTCATGCAGAAACTGTTGCAGCTAGTGCTTCAACATCATCAAGTGCTCATGATCCACGTTACGCAAGTACCGCCCACACCTTCAATGCCATCAATGAGTCGGTACCGTTAAGTGATTCAGGATTCGATGACAGCGAGACCACTTGAAATACCCCAAACTTATTAAATATGGATTAAATATTTAATTACATTAATTAAGGCCTAAACATGCCTTAAAAGTCAAATGAGAACAACAGTGGTCAACACAAAACAAGATGTTGCACCCTTTGACTGTTTAGGGTAAATAAATACCCAAATGAACTACTTAGGACCTAAAAATTTGTCCTAAGCTTATTAACACATTATTAACATATTAAAGTCGTTGGACTACACTCCAACACAAAGAACAAGCATTTACATGCTTCAAGGTCAAAAAGGGCAAAAATGTGCTCTAAGAAACCTTAAAGGTCTAATGACCTCTAAATGATATAAAATTGAATACCATGATCAAATATCATGTAAGTAACACAACAAAACCGTTTCAAAGAAAACCAAGCTCAGAAACACCTTGAGACACAAAATGTGCACTAAAACTCCTTAAAGCACATTTTGTGTAATTGCCTTCTAAATTGGTTTTAAATGGGCTAAAAGGTTATAAATACCTTTAAATATGATAAAATATCATATTATATCATATTAGGAATTTAATTCCAAGAATTTACGAATTTTTACAAATTTAATATTAAAATATTAATAAAACCCTAAAATGGGGCCCGTTTGAGTCAACATTGACTAAGAATGGTCAAGAGGTCAATGTTTGACCCCTTGGACCACATGAGGTCGACATACACAGTCTGGGGGAGTCCAAATTCATCACTTACTAGCTTAATAAACAAGACTCCACTTGTTCCCTTAATTAAGGCTTACTTTTTGCCTTTTATTAGTTTATACACTCCACTAGCTCCATTATTTGTATTCTCCAGCTGGAAAAACGTGTGAGGAGCCTCTCCTTTCTTCAATCAGCCGGATCCTTGCTCCCTCCTTATCCCCTTGATGAGTCACCTTCAATTATTAGACAATAAACTAATCTAAAGCACATTTTCAACCTAATAATACCAATTCTAGTCACTCTCTCTCTCCTAGCTGCATTCATTTCGGTGAAGCAGCTCCTCCAAGCTCTCCCAAGCTCTCTCAAGCAAACTTCTTCAGTTGGGAAGGTAAACCTAACTTCTAAGCTTCGAATTAATGGTTTAAGGCTTGTTTTTGGCTCTTTTTCTTCATCTCTTCACCACCTATGCTTAGACTTTGTGGCTCATCAACTCCTATGGCTTATTCTCAGTGTTCTAAGGTTAGAACAAGAGCTAAACTCGGTTGAAGCAAGATAAGAGACCAAAGTTTCTCAAAATCTCATTTTAAGGTAAAAACATACCTTAAGCTTCTCTACAAGTCATCCGATTTTCTTCCTCTGATTTTTATGAGTTTATACACTCATAATCTTCATATTTACATGTTCAATCAATTGGTTAGCCATTTGGAGCAAGGGTGGCCGAGATCCAAAGGAAATACTCTCTTTTAAGGCATTTTTCCAAGGTAAAACCTAATAACAAGGCAGCTTGTTGTTGTCTAGCTATTCCCTAGCCTTATTTTCTTCTCCTTTTCATGTAGATTCAGTTGGTATACCAAGATCTACAAGGAGTAGCTAGATCCAAGCCAAAAACACCATTTTTGGCATCTTAAACAAGGTAAAACTTAGCTATCTTCCAAGCTAATTCACCCACGGTTTTATACCTTGTTCTTGACAGTGTTTTGATACTCTTTCTCTTCTGGAAAAATAGGGCCGAAGTAGATCTATATCAAGCTTGAAGATCTAAGGAAAAATCCATGATTTTCATGACTTAAATTACTTCTTATTGTTAGATCTTGCTTGGAGACTAACTAGGCCTTGTTTTCTGTTTGAAAACATGTAAGAGAAGCTTTGGAGAAATTCTCCTTAAGGTGGCGAATCCAAACAAGGATCTACCTAAGTTAAATCAAGGTATAAATCACTTAAACATTAACTTTGCTAAGTTAATATGTTCTTAAACCAATTCTAATTAAATTTCCGTGAGTGAAGGAGAAAAATAAGGTCTTGTTTGACCTTAAAATGCTTAAGGAATGGTTTAATAAATTTTATAACTAATTAAACAAGCATAATTGTCAAATTTAAGACATTATGTGGAAGTTTGGTAAATAAATAAAAAGTGTGTGGTGAGGCCGAAATTTATATGTATTTTGGGACATTTATGTGTAATTTATTTTGCAAGCCAATGTTGTAATAAGGCCATGTATTTTAGGCCATTTTATTTATGCATTTACAAGTTTTTATTTAAGTTTAGGTGATATTCAATTATTACCGAAAAGAAGTGGGGCTTAGAAGTAATTAAATTAAATTTGGGGGCTTTAGAATAATAAGGCCGAAAATTAGAGTTAAAAAGGATTTAAAATTAAGTTTATAAGATTATATTAAGTTTTGGGGTTAAATGGTGAATTTTAGAAAGTTTGGGTACTAAACCGTAATTATAAGGAATTGGTGGTCAAGGAAATATTAAGGTGGTCAACCTTGACCATATGCTAGGTTTTGACCAAATTAGATAAGTTAAATAACTTATTTAAGGTTTTATAATAAGATAAGTATCTTAAGGTGATATTTTAATAACATATGTGGTAAATATGTTATTACCGAAAATTAAGGGTGTACAATGGTATTTTAAACACCTATGGGCTATTAGGAATTTTTAGGAATTTATTGGCTTGTTTTTGGAATTAAAATAAACTATATATGTATAATATATAGCTATCATGTCATTATGACACTTTGGAGAAAATAGATGGTGGTATAGTAAATACCGATTATATATGGGTTAATAAAGGTAATAATAACTTTGGAGGAATTTGATGATTTTTAGAATAATATAAGAGTGTTTATTAAGATATATGTATAATATATAGTTTTAATGAATTATGAAACTATGTGTTATAAATAGGGCCAAATGGCAATTATAGAATAGCACAAGGGCTGTTCGGAATTTACAAAAAATAACCATAGGCTACACTCTTTTATAAGTTAGAAATGTTATATTAAATGGAATATATAACATGGTATGATTAAGGGGTGATTTTGTAAATTAAGGAAACTATGGTTTATGGAAAAGAATATTTTGATATGGTGCCATGCGGCAATAATAAATAGTTTGGTATAAAAATCATAGGTTATTAAATTAAAGGAATAGGAATATCATGTCAAACGATATTAGCATATGGTATAGCATTACATAATGTATGTGGTCAAAATAGATTTAAATAAATTCAAGGGCTTTACCGAATTGATAAAGTTTGGAAAATGAATTTTAGACTAAGGTCTATAATGTTATAAATGTTACAACAATTATATGGTTTAGGTGGAATTAATATAAGGAAGGGTACTCACATAAAATAATGTGCAAACTATAAATAAAGGGAATTTATAAACTAAGGTATTTATTGAATAAACCTTAGGAGTTGTAATTATACAACATAAAATGTTACATAATATTAGGATAATAATCTTAATACAAGTTGTATGATATAATACAACTAATGGGAATAATCATCTAAAAGAAGATGATCAAATGTAACATAAAATACAAGAGTTTATTAAACTCATGGGAGTTACCTACGTGGTAAATATATACATACACAAGGATAATGTATATAAGGTGGATATATATTTTGGTTGAGAACCATATGATTTAGTGATGGTGGTTATTTAAAAAAAATATAGTTATGAACTATAAGTTATGAGTTTTGGATACAATACAAAAAAATAATGATATAATACAATCATGCATGAATACATGCAACTATAGGTTACATACCTAAATTAAATGGGTGGATAAGATTAAAAAGAAATATAACGAATTAAACTTAATAGTTGAAAAATATGACGTATGGGTTTTAAGTAACAAAAAACCGACTGTTTTAGAGAAACCCGTAACAAACAACTGTAGAAAACAGGGGTGAACTGTCGGGGTTACTTATTATTCAGAAATACCGGATGTAGTTAATCATGGAGATTGACTTATAGTTTTAATACCGTTTAGATTATACATCTGACAAGACGCTCGACGAGCTAGCGGACTACACGGAGCATAGGATCTTGCTGATTCGTACTCCACCGTAATACGATCAGGGTGAACGGTATGTAAAGGGGTTTGATCCGAGTTGTCCTAAGGTTGCTCCTTGGGCTCGGATTTGGTTGATATAACTTGTATGTTGTTATGTGTCTCTGATTGTCTCTGAGGGCTTCCTCAGTTCAGACTTCTGTGTGATCTGTGACAAAATTGATTGTCTGAATGTGTTAATTAATATGCATGAATTGTATATTTATAGCTTATTATTTACTGTTGTTGAGTTAACAGTATCGGTTCGTATATATGAACCAATATATAAAACGAACTAGCGGCTATGGTGCTATCTTATATGAGATATAAGGAACGTAAGTAAAACGTTGTAGCACTATGATAATAACATATACATATTATCTGAGACTTTTGTACAGAGCATTGGCCTTTTCTATACGCCACTCTCGTATCTAACACTGGATCCCGAGTTTACAAACTCCGGATTGGACTAATGACCTTAGTCTGATGTGTTAGAAAATTTGGTAATGCGATGCGATGGTATAATTAATTAATTAATGGAATGGAAGTAAAGCCAAGAGGATGTGGCTCTTGGTGCGCGCTGTGATCACAAAAACGATACCAGGATGTCCGCGTACGGGTCCGTAAGTATCAAGAAAATTTCCCGTGAGCTAGAATGGCTCGTTGGTCGGAGACTCTACCGTTGGAGTGGCTACTGCCGTGGGTGACCCGCCATAATATATGGGTAACTAGAGACATGTCGTTTTAACGAGACATTGTCACTAGGTATAACTGAACAACTAAAACAATTGAGACTTATACAGTGGCGAACAATACCATGGACGAGACTTAATACTTGTTTATTATTCTCGTTGTTTCGCTTTGTTGTTCATTGGTTATATTTGTGGTTATTTTATTGTGTGTTGATGGTTGGATGGAGCCTACGAGGCTAAGGTAAATTAAATATGAAAACTGTACGCTACGGTGAATGTACATTGTACATTATATTGTTATTACTCGATACGTTCGATATATAAATGTTGTATAGAATATTAAATGAATGTTTGGATATTTGGATGGATGGTTGAATGTTTATGGATACTTGGATGGATGGTTAAATTTATTATGCATGTTTATTACAGTATTGAATATATCTATAAAATGGTAAAGCGTGAAACCAATCTAATAATAAGATGGCTAAAATGACAAGTGACCATTAGGGTCCAGGCCCGGCATACTCAGCGTCTATCGCTGATACTACACCATTACAGGTTGTTGATCATTGTTGGAGCTGAAGAGCAGGAACAGGGTAATTGGAGATGTTGTATAGCAATGAAGATGGTGTATGGTCTTATGGTAAGGTTGTGTATTTTCAGGTTTGGGTAGACGCTCACTTGTCGATGTTTATGATTTATGGATTTAGTATGATGTATAGGAATTTCTCGTTATCACTGCGGTTAGCAGTTTGTTTATTTTGGAAGTTGGATGTAGTTTGGCTACGTTGCTCGCATGGGCGAGTAATGGCCGGTGACACCCGAGTGAGTTTTGTAATTGTTGGTTATTTTCCGCGAGACGTTTTATTTATTGCTACGTGAGAGATTATATCGGATTGTGGAGAGGGGTGTTACAAAAGTGGTATCAGAGCGGAGTACCGCTCTGATGAGGAGATAATAGGTTAAGACAGTGAGCTTAGGACTTGGGAAATTATGGGAAACATTTGGGATACGAGACGATTCGTCTTAGAAAGATATTGTGTCTAGAAACGCAAATTGCGTGCAGGTTAGCCTTAAGGCAACTTAATATCTATTGAATGTGTACGGTAATTTACCGAGTATTATGTGACATACTGTACTACAGATGTCTGGGAGAACTAGAGGGCGTGGTACTGGAAGAGGGTAGAGGCGGTGACCCCGGCATTCCAGGAGTTGCTGAGACGGTTGCAGCCGTTCTTGCACAGCTGGTACTCAGATAGGAGGAGCACCAGCCCACCCGCCACAGCCCAGGGAACGAACTGGCTGAAGTCAGTTGGCGAGACCCGACCACCTACATATTCAGGGGAACCAGACCCCGTAGCTTTGGAGCGTTACATTGTTGAACATGAGAAGGCCTATGAAGCTTTACAAGTACCTGACGACAAGAAGGTCGCCATTGCTGCTTTCCATCTGAAGGATGCAGCCAGTATTTGGTGGAGGTTGGTCAAGGACCAGCACTTGGCTACGCCCGACTTTTCGTGGGCTGCCATTGTCGAATTGCTAAGAGGGAAGTACTACCCGACGCATCTCAAACAGAAGAAGTGCCATGAGTTTGAGACACTGACCCAAGAAGGTCTGACCGTGGACGAGTATTACGCTCGATTCATTGGTCCGTTGGACTTCATTCCCGGTGTGGATTACTCAGAGACCGTGAAGGTCGAGAAGTTCCGGGGAGGACTATTATTTCACATTCCGATGGCGATGGGTGCTACCCTCTACACTACCATCCAGGTGCTAACATGAAAGCCATAAAATTCTTTACATACTACATTACCAATTAACTTTGTGAGAACTTACCAAGGAGATTCCAGGAGTGTTATGAGGCTGCCTCGAGGACGGAGCTAATGCTCCAGATTCGGGAAGAGACTCTTGGGGCAAAGAAGGGAAAGAACCCCGAAGGAGAGTCTGAGGATGGAGGAGCATCTTCAGGCAATAGCCAGAAGAAGGGGAAGTAAGAACTTATTCCATTTCAGATTATTTATCATATTAAATACCTTAGGAATGCTGTCCCGAAACCTTAAATAGGAAATTCTTTCCAAAGAAAGGGCAGCAGGGTCACCAGGGAACAAAGGGAAAAGAGCCCGTCCTTCAGTTGACCGGCCCAGCTATAGATGCTAAGCCTCTAAGATCTGCACCTCCTAAGGGTGAGAACACCTACCTCTTAAATTGAATTGTGACCTTAACCTTTAAATCATCAGATTGTAACTTGAAACTTAATTACTACCATTAGGCACCAGACAGCCCCAGCGCCATTTTTACTGTAAGCGTTATAGGAAAGACCATCCTGGGGTCGATTGCGAAGGCCGCAAAGTTGTCTGCCGGTGCTGCAAGAAAGAGGGCCATAGGGAATTCGAGTGCTGGATGAACCCTGAGAGCCGTAACTACAGGCCACCAAAGAATACTCAGAAGACCTCAGTTGGAGGATCTGGAGTACCACGAGGCGGTCAGGATGGCCAGACATCTACTGATGCTGGAGCCCTGAAGGGCAAGGGAGTATAGGGCATGAGTACCCTAACTCCATGAGACCGCTGGTGGAAGACTTTTGCTTACTATGCTATGTACTTACTTGGGATTTAGAGAAAGACATGTTATGAATTGTGGGAGTGTGTCATTGACCACTCGCCTTTTGTTAAGACTTGGGATTAGTTGTGTGTACTCAGTACCTATAAGCTTTAAACTTTGACGGATAATATATATGACAGGACGTTATGCTTACATCATCATGTAGCAATACTCAAATGACGAAGAGTCTATGAGTCCAGGAATTACTGAACCAGAATTTCCACCTGCATGGCGCACTTGCTATTGCAAGCGCTATGACAAGAAAACCACTGAAATTTCCACCTGCCTTGCGCACTTGCTACAGCAAGTGCAGCGACAGCAACAACAACTGCAAACGCAACTGCAACAACTACTTTTTAGTCTTTTATTATTGTATACC
The DNA here is from genome assembly GCA_023374045.1 of Limonium bicolor. Lineage (NCBI taxonomy): Eukaryota > Viridiplantae > Streptophyta > Magnoliopsida > Caryophyllales > Plumbaginaceae > Limonium > Limonium bicolor. The sequence continues at coordinate 40,088,679 of CM041781.1, forward strand.
AAAAAAAAATGTTTTTCAAATGTTTTTATACAAACCTTCAAATTAGAACCTACGCAGGACCGTTAGTCCGACCACTGCAACTGGACAAATTATACAGCCACTGTGACTGTAAACCACACCAGTTTAATTGTTGGGAATTTTCAGACATGGCTTATTAGCCAAATACCAACATGTATACCCGCATTTAATGCTAATCACTACCAGTGATAAAATGTCTAGTCCTTATGGACAAGCATACCCTTTGTTGATGCACCACCGTCAGTGAGATGGTTGGAAGTGAAGAGCCAAGTTGCTCAAGCTATTGTGAAATCTGCAATATATCCTATTACAGGATGAGGGACGAATATGACTATGGATGAGATATGATCAAAAAGACAGGGAGAAAAAGGAAAATGTGTTGTACTCAATGAGATAAAAAAAAGGAGAAACAAGTTTGCTAATATAGCACGACTTTTATTTACACCGAGCTGAATAACGCTGATCTATGACACGAATTACCATGGATGCCACAAAGGCAATAGCACTTTTTTTACAGGATAACTGATAATATGAACTATTAGACAAAAAAAAAGAGAGAAAAACCAAAAGAAGAAAAAATAAAAGAAGGACGAAAAAAAAGGATATCCTCAGAGGGAGATTGACACAGAATACTTCACAACAACCGTGTGACAGACATTACCAGTTTACTAAACGAGACATGGGACAACTGCACTCCGTTAGGAGCATGTGGGCCTGACAGACTTATTTATGAGTTAGTCAGGTAGGTAGTAATGTATCAGTACGGTACCCCATGCAAGTAGACAAGTAGTGTTAGAAACACGAGAAGTAGTCAACTCCATTCTACGGACAGTAAGACGGATTACCTCGAAGATGGACGAGAAGAGCCGCAGTTAAACCAACGGGATAAGGAAATCAAGAACCTTCAACAGAGAACAGTAGACAGTATACAGTGAAGACAGGGAAACAGTACAAGGACAGAAACCCAAAAAAAAACATGGAAACCCGTTATGGACGGATAATATGTAGAATCCTCATAAGGATCGAGTAAATTCTTACAATCCAGAGGAAATCTACCAGATGATATGGATATAAACGCGTGACTACGCAAGGAGAAAAGATAAAGCTATATGATAGCAGATATCTTAAGTAAGGAACAGTGGATTCGGAATGTACCACTCATAAGATAATTCGCACATCTTTTCTACTTGACTCATTGGATATTAGTTGTTGAGAGTTTACGCCTCTGCACTCTGTATGACTGAGTGTCTTGGTATTGCACTCGTGCAGTTATTGATCTAGTAGGAATGCAGAAAGATAAAATGGATATCAACACGAGTGTGTAAAAAAAAAAGGGGAACTACAACAGCGTGTTACTCCGGAACAAAACCACCAGGAGACATGGATGACAAACATCATTTTTGTGAACCTATAGGCTGGTACGTCTTAGTATTACAAAGACAGGTGCAAAGAGCACTAAGTACTAAAAATAGCCAATGTCATATTACACCTCAAACTGAATGTCAGTGAGAGCACACACGCATGTATGCTAGTGATCCTGATGAGAGGATACACAACAATGAAAAAAAAAGGAGGCAAACCGAGCCTATGTTCATGGGTCTGCACCTCAACGGAGAGAGTGGGCCCATTAGAACGAATTTGGGGGAGAGCACAAATAGTTTAGTGCCACATCCTTTATGTACTTTGGAGCCCAGAGGGGCTAGAGTCATACCCGTCTCTCTGATATGAGAATAATCCACGAGTTGGAGGACTCTTTGAGAGCCAAGTATGCAGCGCTCCTTGTTGAGCGGCTGTTGTACACTTGTGGGGTACGGGGGCGTAACCCTTTTTAAGGGGGGTAGAGCCTCTTGGCTGTGCACATGTGTGCACTAAGTTTTGGTTGTTTAGTATGCATTGCATACAAAGAATTGGTGGTGTGCGGGGCATACGAGGTTTGTTTGTTTAGTACATGGCATACAGTGAATTTTCGTATGCATGGCATACAGTGAATTGGTTTTGTTGGTTATGGTTGGTACGCGGGGCGTGCGTTGTTTGGTTTGTTGTGTGTGATGTGCACTAGTATGTATGTATCTCACGAGATACTTGTTTGAATGTTGTATGTACACCATGTATGTAATACTTTTCTTATGCTATTTGTGATATGTATTCATATTGCTTTATAGAATGATTACATATGGTATCGCCTAGATACGAAATGAATCATTAGATATGGAATGTGGAACGGTGGTATGATGTAGAACTGATAGGAAATGACGGTGCTGATGGATCACCTATATCCATATTGTTATACCCAAAATTTCAACCCCCCCGGAGTAGTCTCTAAGGCATACGTGTTACAAGGGGCAAAGTGGTCAAAATGCACCAATGTAGGATTTTCCAAGGACATTCTCGGGATTTTCTATTTTTCATATGACTTGTTCATTATCTCCAAACACTTCCAAACATCGTGATCATTATGAAAGGTATTTCATGATTCTCTGATAATATTTATTCTGGAAATTAAGCTTTTAATTCATATTATAAGCTAATTTCTTTAATAATTAACACATGAAATAGCCTCAAAATAGAAATTAAAAGGTTTCCAAAATTAAAATAAAAGTGTCACATGGTTACCATGACTACATACAGTCATAAACCTGAAATTATTTTATTTGGTACCTTAGCCCAAAATTTAAAAGAGAAATTCAATCATTTTTGCAATTTTCTCTCTCCTATGGAAAATACCGAAATTAAAACAAAACGTCATGAAATTTTAACACAAGATAGAGGATGTTTATTAGAGACTAATGCCGTTGGAATTTCGTTATTTCGACTTTCCAATAATAAGTTATGAATTATGGGAGATTCCAGATTGAAAGATTTTTATCTAATCGGTTATTTATCAAAATAACCCGATTCCAACTCTCAAAATTCCTAAAAATCATCCTTTATCTTCAGTTAAAATTTCATAATTTATCTCGGCCTGAAACATATTTTACAAAATCAGATTCCCTTAGAGCACGAAATCAGCGTTTTAGATAAAGATCTTGCTCTATCAATTTGACCATGCTCTTTCTATAAAAGGACCCCCAAAAAAACGAACTAGGGCAAGGAAGAACACCTCCAAAGTCAGAGAACACAGCCTCCTCACTCTCTCTCACGTTTTCCAACACCCGGCCACCCAAATCATACCGAAAATCCCCTGAAATCACCATCAAACACGTTTTCCAATCCCCAAAGCATCAATAGTCATCAAAACCCCACAAAAACACCCCTAAAACGTGAAGAACAGCAAGAACAACCAACAACCAGAAGCTTGGGTCGAAATCCTCTCGGGTCTGCCATCAACGGAGCACTCGACGAATCCCGGTGTGAAGAAACGTTGCGAATCCGAAGGTAAAACAGGTAGAAACTCCACTTCCCTGATTCACCACGGTATTATCTGTCTTGCCTCAAAATTTGGGCTCAAACTAACCTTCGTACGCTTCTGTATTGCTGTTTATTCAAGCTTCTGTCCAATAACTTGTTTACCAAGTTTCGTGCATAATTCGAATTCAAATTGAGAACTTTCGACCACTAACGTATTGTACATCTTTCAGGCTACGCACCCATAAAATTTGAGCCGAAAACACCTTCGGGAACAGCCTCAAAGCCGCCGTCCGAGGGCTGTCCGCACCCACGGACGTCGTGTCCGGGGTCCCGGACTCCCTGTCCGTAAGCTCGGACACCCACGGACGGCGGCGGGATTTTAAAAATTTAAAAATTAGGTTTTTTTAATAGTGTCCGGGCCCACGGACAGTCTGTCCGAGGCCCCGGACTTTACAATTTTCTGTTTTCTGTTTAATTCGACTTTTTTGTTATGTAGGTTAACTGGGGTCCGTGGCTACGGATGGAAACAAAATTTGACCTAATTCTGCCTCCGAAACCCTAGTTTAGGTATTTTAATTTCCACTTTAATTTTCTGTCAAAAAACGTTAAAAAATAAAAAAAACAGAAGCGCGCACCTAGGTTAAAAACAACTTTGTAGAAAGCCGTAATTGAACCAAGTAGAGGAAAAACGACCTAGGAAGGGTAATGAAAGTAATTGAACCCTAAATAAGTCGAATATCAAGCCCCCGAACCCGAACTCTCCTTTCCTAATTTGATCTAGGTTAAAATTAGGTGGCGACTCATAATAGGTTCCAGTGAGCTAGCTTAGGTTTTAATAATTATTGTTTTTATGACATAGTTATTAATCTTAGGTTATAAGCGGACCTAAAACCCGACTAGATCCCAATCAACTTAATCCACATAGGATAGGGTTTAAAATCGAGGCTCACAGACTGGCGACTCTGCTGGGGATAAAACTCTTAATTTTAGCTTGTTTAATTTTAAGAAAGAGGGCTTAACTCGAAAATGTTTATTTATGGCTTTATCATATTGTTTGTTTACTTTCGTGCGCACTTTAATTTTTGCACCCTTGCATCATATGAGAGCGAGGGTCCACACAAACCAGTTTCACCCCGGGACCCATCTAGGGTCCCCTGTCAGGGACTCACACCTTTTAGGTGATGTGAATAAGCGGGGGAAAAGAGGAGGATGTCGTCTAACCACATCCCCTTAATACCTGGGCCTTAGCCCCAAGCGTTTTCCTGGCAGTGTCCTTACCTAGCCCATTGTTTGGTCAGTCAAAGACCCGACCGTAGACGCACACCTTTAGGTGATGTGAAAAAAGTGGGGAAACCCAAAGAGAATAGCGTGCAAGCCCTATTCCTTTGTGGCGACCTGGGCCCAAGCCCCAAGCACCTCTCCGGATCGATCCATACCCAAATTGATTTAACCGTCAAGTGAGGACATGTTGAATTTGTGTGGGCCTTGTTTGCTTGTATGATCGGCCCATTACCTAGCCTAGAGATTGATAGGAACTTCTCCTACATTAACCTAGCCCAACCGAATTGGCGGCTCTACTTGTTTGCGGCCCAGAGGCCCTGTTGGGTTTAACATGTGAGTCGTTCGGGCTTCGGCCCAAAAGCTTAGACTTAGGTGATTTCTCTTCTGGCCCAATTTGAATTATCCAATTAGTTCTAGGCCCAAAAAAAAGGAAATCCACCTGGACTTGAAATAACCCACAAGTTCTGAAAAATAAAATCTTTTTCTGCTTAGCAACCATCTTCTCTGTCCCAAGGAAAGTTAGGCCCATTTGTGGTTTAGGGACCATTCCAGCCCATGTGCTTTACTCCAGGCCCAAACACATTCCGGCCCAAGGGCTCATTCTAGACTAGGTAAACTTCTCATTTGGGCCCTAGCCCCAAACCCTAGATCTAGGTTCACCTCTCAGGCCCAATCAAAGCCATCTGTCTAGATCTCAGCCCAAGTTCCAGTTCATAAGATACTCCAACCCAAACACCTCATTCTCTGGGTATCCTGGCCCACTTGCTTTCAGCCTAAGTCTGTTTGATCTATCTCGTGAAGCGTCATTCTCACCTTAGTATCTTTCAGCCCACTTCCTTTGTTAGCTAATAATGGACACCTTGAACACAGGTAGACTCAAGTCCTAAGTGCAGTCCAATCGACATGGAAGCCCAGCTCGCAATTTTGGAACAAAAGAACATGGCCACCATTGAAGCCATGGAGTAGAGGCATAGTGCTGCCATGGACGCCGTGGAATCTAACTACGTTGCTGTTATCGAAGAGTTGAAAGCAAAGGCTCTTTCCCTCGAGTCCGAACGTCAAGCTCGGGATGAGTTAGTGGACAGGCTTCTCAACACCCTTTTTGACTGCATTGAAGTTGGCTCCATTAGGGTCTGAGGATCGAAGGAGAATGTCAAAGAAATTGCTACAAAACTCAGGAAAGTGATTAGGCAACCAGGAGCAGCAACTTGCATCCAAAGCTGCACCCGCAAGAGGACCAGGCAACATGAGGAAGACAGTGATCGACAGTCAAGAGGACCTGGTTGGAGCGTTGGGACAGTAGAACCGCCCCGACGGAATTCTCGACAAAGAGAGTTTACAGATATCGGTCGAACACCAAGACAAGCACTTGAAGAGCTTTGAGGAAGATATCCGATGCAACCGCTCGCCCTGAGGCCAGAACTACTCATCTGGGGAAGGATCTTAATCAATTTTGTCACTTTCATCAGCTGCCCGGTCACGACACTGACCACTGCAGAGCCCTACAACACAGAATCCAGGATCTGATTGACCAAGGGCTCCAATTCTAAAAACATGGTGGGGAGCGTAGGGCACGCGTGCCCAGGCATCATCAAAAATGTTGTTTTTTAGTGTTTTTCTCATTAAATGCATTTCTTTTCCTGATTAGTTATCTTTCAACTTTTGTAGTAGTTTAGACCCCTTGAATCGTTTTCGGTAGTTTTCCTGAGTTTGTAATTTCCACATTATTCTTTTGTTGAATAAAACATAGTTCATGTTTCATAATTTTGGTACAAGGCATCATTCATTTATTCGAAAAAACTTTTTTTTTTAAAAAAGAGAGCACTCACGTCTTTCAAGGATCACGAAGTAATCATTTTCTGACTATGCAATGGAACGACTTGTCTCTTGTTTCTAAAAATTCGAACATGGCTAACCAAACACCACAACTCACCACATAATATCCAAATAACCCACGAAGCGGTTCCAATCCACATCCGTTTAAGTGTTGTCATAAACCCCAGGTCAATGCTGGGGCAATCTGAGTTCAGGATCATCATCTTTAATCTTTCGTTTAAGCGCGTGAACTAGTCTCTGAGTGAAATTCACGAGAGTGTCTTGAGCGGAAAACCACGAGTGAACGAGCGTGTCATTTTTACACGACTCCGGTGAGACCACATTCAAAGGTAAAATAAACGGCATAACTCCGACCGAAGGAGATAATTTGTAAATTTACTCTTAGACCTGCGAAAAGTAACAAAGAGCGGATACACAACTATCAAGAATGACGAAGCACCTAGGTACATCACCACATAGCCAAAAGCTTGTAAACCCTGACATTAAACCCTAGGCACCCCCGTTGAGCCTTTCATATATCCCTTTTCGGTAATATGAACACCACAAAATAACCCAGCCAATGATGAAAGTCCGACCCGGTGACCGAAGGGAGCGAGGAGTCAAACTCTCAGATAACGTTCTCATCAGTCCGAAGAAGCAATGCCGCTATCAGCATGACGAAGTGATCCGTAAATGGTCCCAGAGTGACACAGGATCAAAAGACTCACATCAAAACAGCTCTCGAAGCCCAAAACCGGGAAACACAAGAACCCCAAAGGCAAAGTCAAGAAAGGATAAAACAGAAAGGCGAACCCAAAGTGCCTCGAAGAAGTCCAAATGACAAAAAAAAGAGAAATGGTGTAAAGGACAACTCCAAAAGTCCAGGTCCAGAAGCTCAAAACCAACGTCAACATGAAGCATTAGACGACTTCAAGACAAGGAAGATGAATCTGAGAGAAGACGCAAGTTGCAGCTTTGGTCACCCATTTAAGCTCCACATACCTCAAATATCCCTCCATGATCCCGTCGCCTTTCATCACACCCTATGGCCACGTTATAAGCTTTAAAGACTTCCGACTTGATAGTTGTGTGTCCAATCACGTGAAAGTAACAGATCAAATGCGTAAATCCATCAATATTGAATTCAATGGTTTAGAAGTTATGACCATGAGCGAGAAATGAGTGCAAACACCGACCACATCGAGTGTAGGTTAGGAAGCACCACGTCAAAGAATAAGCCTCAACCCTGTGAGGATGAGACTTGTTCGCACGTTTAATCAAAGAAAATACTGGGGGCAATCGATCGTTCCGATCGATTGCCATGAACTCTAGCTCGGATTGTCCTAGGGAAAAATACTGGGGCAATTGTTGGTTCCAACAATTGCCATGTCAGCACCAATTAAAACCCAAAGCTCGAGCACCACCATCCCACCACAGGCACACATAAGTCCTTACCACCACACACACACTCTCAAGCCCGTCATTGGCCTTGGCCTCCATCCAAAATCACAACCCAATCCCAGGTCTATCGCAAATCCTGAACACCGGAAAAGCCTTTAACACCACAACAAACACCACACACTTCCACCAATGGCATGTTCATTTTTCAAGAAGCAAATTGCAGATTTGAAATTTTTAGTCAGGAAATGATCATTTCACTTTCCTTTTTCAGCAGGGTTTTTCTCAAGCATTGCTAAGTTCGGCACCTTTTCCAACAGTTTCCTGTTTTGAACGAGTATCTTTCATATATTTTGATTGCATACATCTTATCATCATTGCCATGTTTGGCACTCCAGTAATCAGTTTTCATCATTTGCACGAGACCATTATCTTCCTAACTCATTTTTAGTTCGAGACCCAAAACAGTGCGAGGCCCTGCAGTTTCCTCATTCAGTACGAGACCTAGCATCTTCATTCAGTGCGAGACCCATCTTTTCCTTCAGTGCGAGACCTACCATCTTCATCATGCGAGACCCATCATTTTCAAGACTTTAGTACAAGACATCTTCATTCAGTGCGCGACCCAGAATCAGTGCGGAATCCAGCTTTTTCTTCATCCATTTAGTACGAGACTTCTGTGCGAGACCAAGCATCTTCATCAGTGCGAGACCATCAATTTCGTCAGTGCGAGACCTATCAATTTCGTCAGTGCGAGACCTATCATCTTCATCAGTGCGAGACCTATCATCTTCATCAGTGCGAGACCTATCGTCATCATCCAGTGCGAGACCAGTACGAGACCTAGTATCATCTTCAGTGCGAGACAAGTACGAGACAGAGCGTGATCTAAGTTGGCGGGGCAGAGGCAATAAGTCCCCCTTCATGTCAACTTCTTGGGAGAAACAACTAGTGGGCAGTGGCAATAAGTCCCCTTGGTAATCTAGAAGTTATCCCAGCACCCCAGTTGGTGGGCAGAGGCAATAAGTCCCCATAGTATACCAACCAGGAGCATTGGAACGGGTTTCGGTCCCCAGAAGCATCCGAGCATCATCAACATCATCAATATCATTAGCATCATTAGCAACGCTAGCATATCAGCATTCCTACATACACTTTGATTGTAATTTGATATGCACATCATCATAGCCATGTTTGGCACTTTCATAATCAACTTTCATCATGATCATTTGCATAAAGTTTGCCTTGCATCCGTCTGCATGAAACTCCTCATCATAGACTAAGAGATACAGATTCTCGCCCCGGAGATACAGATTCTTCAGAGATACAGATTCTCATCCATAAATACAGACTCTTTAGAGATACAGATTCTCACCCGTAGATTCAGATACAGATTCTCATCCATAGATACAAACTCTTCAGAGATACAGATTCTCACCCGTAGATTCAGATACAGATTCTCACCACGAAGATGTAGATTCTTTACAGATACAAATTCTCACCTGAGTTGAAGAACTCACCCTCAAGCTTGTCATAAGTCTTACCCACTTCCTTAGCACCTGCCACGTTTGGCACTCTCTGTCCTTAACCTTTTACACACACCTCGGAATAGGTTCCGGTCCCTAGATGCACCTAGGTCGTACAATTCATCATCACATTAAGCACGTTTCACTCGTTATAGGTAGTCAGCGCCTTAGAATAGCTTGACATCATTTTCATCGTTTAGGTAGTCAACGCCATAGAATCGCTTGACATTACTTCATCTTATAGGTAGTCAACGCCTTAGAATCGCTTGACATCTTCTCATTCTCACTCATAGGTAGTCAGCGCCTTAGAATAGCTCGACGCAATCTGCATATAGGGCCTTTTAAGATCTAAAATTTTGGGGTATCACTCAGGCATCAACTAGTCTTTTCATCTTCATTACAAAGCCTAGTTGACGGGGGGCAATCTGTTATACCCAAAATTTCAACCCCCCCGGAGTAGTCTCTAAGGCATACGTGTTACAAGGGGCAAAGTGGTCAAAATGCACCAATGTAGGATTTTCCAAGGACATTCTCGGGATTTTCTATTTTTCATATGACTTGTTCATTATCTCCAAACACTTCCAAATCGTGATCATTATGAAAGGTATTTCATGATTCTCTGATAATATTATTCTGGAAATTAAGCTTTTAATTCATATTATAAGCTAATTTCTTTAATAATTAACACATGAAAGCCTCAAAATAGAAATTAAAAGGTTTCCAAATTAAAATAAAAGTGTCACATGGTTACCATGACTACATACAGTCATAAACCTGAAATTATTTTATTTGGTACCTTAGCCCAAAATTTAAAAGAGAAATTCAATCATTTTTGCAATTTTCTCTCTCCTATGGAAAATACTGAAATTAAAACAAAACGTCATGAAATTTTAACACAAGATAGAGGATGTTTATTAGAGACTAATGCCGTTGGAATTTCGTTATTTCGACTTTCCAATAATAAGTTATGAATTATGGGAGATTCCTGATTGAAAGATTTTTATCTAATCGGTTATTTATCAAAATAACCCGATTCCAACTCTCAAAATTCCTAAAACTCATCCTTTATCTTCAGTTAAAATTTCATAATTTATCTCGGCCTGAAACATATTTTACAAAATCAGATTCCCTTAGAGCACGAAATCAGCGTTTTAGATAAAGATCTTGCTCTATCAATTTGACCATGCTCTTTCTATAAAAGGACCCCCAAAAAAAACGAACTAGGGCAAGGAAGAACACCTCCAAGGTCAGAGAACACAGCCTCCTCACTCTCTCTCACGTTTTCCAACACCCGGCCACCCAAATCATACTGAAAATCCCCCGAAATCACCATCTAAACACGTTTTCCAACCCCCAAAGCACCAATAATCATCAAAACCTTACAAAAACACCCCTAAAACGTGAAGAACAGCAAGAACAACCAACAACCAGAAGCTTGGGTCGAAATCCTCTCGGGTCTGCCATCAACGGAGCACTCGACGAATCCCGGTGTGAAGAAACGTTGCGAATCCGAAGGTAAAACAGGTAGAAACTCCACTTCCCTGATTCACCACGGTATTATCTGTCTTGCCTCAAAATTTGGGCTCAAACTAACCTTCGTACGCTTCTGTATTGCTGTTTATTCAAGCTTCTGTCCAATAACTTGTTTACCAAGTTTCGTGCATAATTCGAATTCAAATTGAGAACTTTCGACCACTAACGTATTGTACATCTTTCAGGCTACGCACCCATAAAATTTGAGCCAAAAATACCTTCGGGAACAGCCTCAAAGCCGCCGTCCGAGGGCTGTCCGCACCCACGGACGTCGTGTCCGGGGTCCCGGACTCCCTGTCCGTAAGCTCGGACACCCACGGACGGCGGGGGATTTTAAAAATTTAAAAATTAGGTTTTTTTAATAGTGTCCGGGCCCACGGACAGTTTGTCCGAGGCCCCGGACTTTACAATTTTCTGTTTTCTGTTAATTCGACTTTTTTGTTATGTAGGTTAACTGGGGTCCGTGGCTTCGGACATTAGGTCCGTGGCTACGGATGGAAACAAATTTGACCTAATTCTGCCTCCGAAACCCTAGTTTAGGTATTTTAATTTCCACTTTAATTTTCTGTCAAAAAACGTTAAAAAATAAAAAAAACAGAAGCGCGCACCTAGGTTAAAAACAACTTTGTAGAAAGCCGTAATTGAACCAAGTAGAGGAAAAACGACCTAGGAAGGGTAATGAAAGTAATTGAACCCTAAATAAGTCGAATATCAAGCCCCCGAACCGAACTCTCCTTTCCTAATTTGATCTAGGTTAAAATTAGGTGGCGACTCATAATAGGTTCCAGTGAGCTAGCTTAGGTTTTAATAATTATTGTTTTTATGACATAGTTATTAATCTTAGGTTATAAGCGGACCTAAAACCTGACTAGATCCCAATCAACTTAATCCACATAGGATAGGGTTTAAAATCGAGGCTCACACATATATGATTGTACTAACGCCACAACGTGATGGCTATGTGCTGTATAAGCGCAATACGATGTGTGTAAATGATATATCACATAGATATACATTATGGGAACAATGGGTAGTTATACATTTATATACATACCTATTTGATTAAGAGACTTCGGGACGAAGTCTTTTTAAGGGGGGTAGATTGAAATACCCCAAACTTATTAAATATGGATTAAATATTTAATTACATTAATTAAGGCCAAAACATGCCTTAAAAGTCAACTGAGAACAACCGTGGTCAACACAAAACAAGATGTTGCACCCTTTGACTGTTTAGGGTAAATAAATACCCAAATGAACTACTTAAGACCTAAAAATTTGTCCTAAGCTTATTAACACATTATTAAACATATTAAATTCGTTGGACTACACTCCAACACAAAGAACAAGCATTTACATGCTTCAAGGTCAAAAAGGGCAAAAATGTGCTCTAAGAAACCTTAAAGGTCTAATGACCTCTAAATGATATAAAATTGAATACCATGATCAAATATCATGTAAGGAACACAACAAAACCGTTTTCAAACAAAACCAAGCTCATAAACACCTTGAGACACAAAATGTGCACTAAAAACTCCTTAAAGCACATTTTTGTGTAATTGCCTTCTAAATTGGTTTTAAATGGGCTAAAAGGTTATAAATACCTTTAAATATGATAAAATATCATATTATATCATATTAGGAATTTAATTCCAAGAATTTATGAATTTTTACAAATTTAATATTAAAATATTAATAAAACCCTAAAATGGGGCCCGTTTGAGTCAACATTGACTAAGAATGGTCAAGAGGTCAACGTTTGACCCCTTGGACCACATGAGGTCGACATACACAGGCTGGGGGAGTCCAAATTCGTCACTTACTAGCTTAATAAACAAGACTCCACTTGTTCCCTTAATTAAGGCTTACTTTTTGCCTTTTATTAGTTTATACACTCCACTAGCTCCATTATTTGAATTCTCCAGCTGGAAAAACGTGTGAGGAGCCTCTCCTTTCTTCAATCAGCCGGATCCTTGCTCCCTCCTTATCCCCTTGATGAGTCACCTTCAATTATTAGACAATAAACTAATCTAAAGCACATTTTCAACCTAATAATACCAATTCTAGTCACTCTCTCTCTCCTAGCTGCATTCATTTCGGTGAAGCAGCTCCTCCAAGCTCTCCCAAGCTCTCTCACCGAACTTCTTCAGTTGGGAGGTAAACCTAACTTCTAAGCTTCGAATTAATGGTTTAAGGCTTGTTTTTGGCTCTTTTTCTTCATCTCTTCACCACCTATGCTTAGACTTCGTGGCTCATCAACTCCTATGGCTTATTCTCACTGTTCTAAGGTTAGAACAAGAGCTAAACTCGGTTGAAGCAAGATAAGAGACCAAAGTTTCTCAAAATCTCATTTTAAGGTAAAAACATACCTTAAGCTTCTCTACAAGTCATCCGATTTTCTTCCTCTGATTTTTATGATTTTATACACTCATAATCTTCATATTTACATGTTCAATCAGTTGGTTAGCCATTTGGAGCAAGGGTGGCCGAGATCCAAAGGAAATACTCTCTTTTAAGGCATTTTTCCAAGGTAAAACCTAATAACAAGGCAGCTTGTTGTTGTCTAGCTATTCCCTAGCCTTATATTCTTCTGCTTTTCATGTAGATTCAGTTGGTATACCAAGATCTACAAGGAGTAGCTAGATCCAAGCCAAAAACACCATTTTTGGCATCTTAAACAAGGTAAAACTTAGCTATCTTCCAAGCTAATTCACCCACGGTTTTATACCTTGTTCTTGAGAGTGTTTTGATACTCTTTCTCTTCTGGAAAAATAGGGCCGAAGTAGATCTATATCAAGCTTGAAGATCTAAGGTAAAAATCCATGATTTTCATGACTTAAATTACTTTTTATGGTTAAATCTTGCTTGGACACTAACTAGGCCTTGTTTTCTGTTTGAAAACATGTAAGAGAAGCTTTGGAGAAATTCTCCTTAAGGTGGCGAATCCAAACAAGGATCTACCTAAGTTAAATCAAGGTATAAATCACTTAAACATTAACTTTGCTAAGTTAATATGTTCTTAAACCAATTCTAATTAAATTTCCGTGTGTGAAAGAGAAAAATAAGGTCTTGTTTGACCTTAAAATGTTTAAGGAATGGTTTAATAAATTTTATAACTAATTAAACAAGCATAATTGTCAAATTTAAGACATTATGTGGAAGTTTGGTAAATAAATAAAAAGTGTGTGGTGAGGCCGAAATTTATATGTATTTTGGGACATTTATGTGTAATTTATTTTGCAAGCCAATGTGTGTAATAAGTCCATGTATTTTAGGCCATTTTATTTATGCATTTACAAGTTTTTATTTAAGTTTAGGTGATATTCAATTATTACCGAAAAGAAGTGGGGCTTAGAAGTAATTAAATTAAATTTGGGGCTTTAGAATAATAAGGCCAAAATTAGAGTTAAAAAGGATTTAAAATTAAGTTTATAAGATTATATTAAGTTTGGGGTTAAATGGTGAATTTAGAAAGTTTGGGTACTAAACCGTAATTATAAGGAATTGGTGGTCAAGGAAATATTAAGGTGGTCAACCTTGACCATATGCTAGGTTTTGACCAAATTAGATAAGTTAACTAACTTATTTAAGGTTTTATAATAAGATAAGTATCTTAAGTGATATTTTCATAACATATGTGGTAAATATGTTATTGCCGAAAATTAAGGGTGTACAATGGTATTTTAAACACCCATGGGCTATTAGGAATTTTTAGGAATTTATTGGCTTGTTTTTGGAATTAAAATAAACTATATATGTATAATATATAGCTATCATGTCATTATGACATTTTGGAGAAAAATAGATGGTGGTATAGTAAATACCGATTATATATGGGTTAATAAAGGTAATAATAACTCTTTGGAGGAATTTGAAGGATTTAGAAATATAAGAGTGTTATTAAGATATATGTATAAATATAGTTTAATGAATTATGAAAACTATGTGTTATAAATAGGGCAAATGGCAATTATAGAATAGCGCAAGGGCTGTTCGGAATTTACAAAAAATAACCATAGGCTACACTCTTTTATAAGTTAGAAATGTTATATTAAATGGAATATATAACATGGTATGATTTAAGGGGTGATTTTGTAAATTAAGGAAACTATGGTTTATGGAAAAGAATATGGTTTTGATATGGTGCCCATGCGGCAATAATAAATAGTTTGGTATAAAAATCATAGGTTATTAAATTAAAGGAAATAGGAATATCATGTCAAACGATATTAGCATATGGTATAGCATTACATAATGTGATGTGGTCAAAATAGAATTTAAATAAATTCAAGGGCTTTACCGAATTGATAAAGTTTGGAAAATGAATTTTAGACTAAGGTCTATAATGTTATAAATGTTACAACAATTATATGGTTTAGGTGGAATTAATATAAGGAAGGGTACTCACATAAAATAATGTGTCAAACTATAAATAAAGGGAATTTATAAACTAAGGTATTATTGAATAAACCTTAGGAGTTGTAATTATACAACATAAAATGTTACATAATATTAGGATAATAATCTTAATACAAGTTGTATGATATAATACAACTAATGGGAATAATCATCTAAAAGAAGATGATCAAATGTAACATAAAATACAAGAGTTTATTAAACTCATGGGAGTTACCTACGTGGTAAATATTATACACAAGGATAATGTATATAAGGTGGATATATTTTGGTTGAGAACCATATGATTTAGTGATGGTGGTTATTTAAAAAAAATATAGTTATGAACTATAAGTTATGAGTTTTGGATACAATACAAAAAAATAATGATATAATACAATCATGCATGAATACATGAAACTATAGGTTACGTACCTAAATTAAATGGGTGGATAAGATTAAAAAGAAATATAACGAATTAAACTTAATAGTTGAAAAATATGACGTATGGGTTTTAAGTAACAAAAAACTGACTGTTTTAGAGAAACCCGTAATAAACAACTGTAGAAAACAGGGGTGAACTGTCGGGGTTACTTATTATTCGGAAATACCGGATGTAGTTAATCATGGAGATTGACTTATAGTTTTAATACCGTTTAGATTATACTTCTGACAAGACGCTCGACGAGCTAGCGGACTACACGGAGCATAGGATCTTGTTGATTCATACTCCACCGTAATACGATCAGGGTGAACGGTATGTAAAGGGGTTTGATCCGAGTTGTCCTAAGGTTGCTCCTTGGGCTCGGATTTGGTTGATATAACTTGTATGTTGTTATGTGTCTCTGATTGTCTCTGAGGGCTTCCTCAGTTCAGACTTCTGTGTGATCTGTGACAAAATTGATTGTCTGAATGTGTTAATTAATATGCATGAATTGTATATTTATAGCTGCTTATTATTTACTGTTGTTGAGTTAACAGTATCGGTTCGTATATATGAACCAATATATATAAAACGAACTAGCGGCTATGGTGCTATCTTATATGAGATATAAGGAACGTAAGTAAAACGTTGTAGCACTATGATAATAACATATACATATTATATGAGACTTTTGTACGGAGCATTGGCCTTTTCTATACGTCGCTCTCGTATCTAACACTGGATCCCGAGTTTACAAACTCCGGATTAGACTAATGACCTTAGTCTGCTGTGTTAGAAAATTTGGTAATGCGATGCGATGGTATAATTAATTAATTAATTAATGGAATGGAAGTAAAGCCAAGAGGATGTGGCTCTTGGTGCGCGCTATGATCACAAAAACGATACCAGGATGTCCGCGTACGGGTCCGTAAGTATCAAGAAAATTTCCCGTGAGCTAGAATGGCTCGTTGGTCGGAGACTCTACCGTTGGAGTGGCTACTGCCGTGGGTGACCCGCCATAATATATGGGTAACTAGAGACATGTCGTTTTAAAGAGACATTGTTTCTAGGTATAACTGAACAACTAAAACAATTGAGACTTATACAGTGGCGAACAATACCATGGACGAGACTTAATAGTTGTTTATTATTCTCGTTGTTTCGCTTTGTTGTTCATTGGTTATACTTGTGGTTATTTTTTGTGTTGATGGTTGGATGGAGCCTACGAGGCTAAGGTAAATTAAATATGAAAACTGTACGCTACGGCGAATGTACATTGTACATTATATTGTTATTACTCGATACGTTCGATATATAAATGTTGTATGGAATATTAAATGAATGTTTGGATATTTGGATGGATGGTTGAATGTTTATGGATACTTGGATGGATGGTTAAATTTATTATGCATGTTTATTACAGTATTGAATATATCTCTAAAATGGTAAAGCGTGAAACCAATCTAATAATAAGATGGTTAAAATGACAAGTGACCATTAGGGTCCAGGCCCGGCATACTCAGCGTCTATCGCTGATACTACACCATTACAGGTTGTTGATCATTGTTGGAGCTGAAGAGTAGGAACAGGGTAATTGGAGATGTTGTATAGCAATGAAGATGGTGTATGGTCTTATGGTAAGGTTGTGTATTTTCAGGTTTGGGTAGACGCTCACTTGTCGATGTTTATGATTTATGGATTTAGTATGATGTATAGGAATTTCTCGTTATCACTGCGGTTAGCAGTTTGTTTATTTTGGAAGTTGGATGTAGTTTGGCTACGTTGCTCGCATGGGCGAGTAATGGCCGGTGACACCCGAGTGAGTTTTGTAATTGTTGGTTATTTTCCGCTGCGAGATGTTTTATTTATTGCTATGTGAGAGATTATATCGGGATTGTGGAGAGGGGTGTTACACCACTCACCATGATGAACAAATGGATGAAATGTTAGAAAATGTTGCGGATACTTTTGTCGATAAGCCGGAAGAGTATCAAAGATTGTTGGACGCATCAAAGACACCTTTGTACCCTTCGTGCGTTAAATACACAAAATTGACTGCTGTACTTAATTTGTTCAACTTAAAGGGGAAATATGAAGTTGGTGACAAGTGTTTCATGTCATTTCTAGAGCTGATACATGATATGCTTCCTGATGAGAATGGTCTTCCTACATCCACCTACGAGGCAAAGAAATGGTTGTGTCCAATGGGAGTTGAATATAAAAAGATTCATGCTTGCCCAAATAACTGTGTGCTTTATAGGGGTGAATACGAACATCTAGACAAGTGTCCTAAATGTTTGTTGTCCCGGTACAAGGACAAGGATGAGGATTCCTCCTTTCAGAAAAAAAATCGTCCAGTGAAATTATTGTGGTACTTGCCGATAATTCCTAGATTCAAACGGTTGTTTGCCAACCCAAAATGCGAAGAACTTACGATGGCACGCGGATGGTAGAAAAATGATGAAAAATTAAGACATCCTGCAGACGGACCTCAGTGGAGAAATATCAACAGAAAATTCAAACATCATTTTGGGGATGAGGATAGGAATCTGAGACTTGGATTGTGTACCGATGGGATGAACCCGTATGGCACGTTGAGCAGTCAGCACAGCACTTGGCCGGTGCTACTAGTGATCTACAATTTACCGTCATGGTTGTGCATGAAACGAAAATACATTATGTTATCACTCCTAATTTCTGGTCCAAAGCAACCTGGTCACCACTGATCGACGATCTGAACTTGTTGTGGAATGAAGGGACAGTGGTATATGATGCTCATGCGAAAGAAAATTTCACACTGAAGGCGATGTTGTTCTGTACTGTTAACGACTTTCCTGCCTATGGGAACTTGTCAGGATACTCGGTGAAAGGATTCAAAGCGTGTCCGGTATGTGAGGATGACACATGTTCAGATCGTCTGAAGCACTGCGGCAAAAATGTTTATATGTGTCATCGACGGTTTCTTCCAGTAGACCATCCTTACCGTTCGAGAAAGCGAAAGCTGTTCAACAATGAGCCCGAGACTCGTGTGGCTCGTCTGCCTTTGAATTCAGAGGAAGTGTATGCAAAGGTAAAAGACATTGAAAATGTCTTTGGAAACACATCCAAGCCGCCGAAGAACATTTGGAAAAAACGTTCCATTTTTTGGGATCTACCGTATTGGCGGCATCTGCCTGTTCGACATTGTTTGGATATCATGCACATTGTGAAGAACGTCGGTGAGGCAGTGTGTGGTACTTTGCTCAACATACCCGGCAAGACGAAAGACGGATTGAAGGTGAGGAGAGATATGCAAGAGTTGCGCATACGGAAAGAACTACACCCAATAGAGGATGAGAAGCGAACATATCTACCTCCTGCGTGTTATACCCTCTCTAAGAGTGAAAAATTAAGTTTTTGCAAGTGTTTGCACACATTGAAGGTACCATCTGGGTACTCTTCAAACTGGAAGAACCTAGTTTCTATGAAGGATTTGAAACTGTTAGGCATGAAATCTCATGATTATCATGTGTTAATGTTGCATCTTCTTCCAGTTGCAATACGAGGGATATTACCAGAAAATGTCAGAAATGCTCTAACTCGATTATGTTTCTTCTTCAACGCTGTCTGCTGCAAGGCAATTGACTCAGACACCCTCGATGATCTGCAACATGAAATTGTTGTGACAATATGCCAGCTTGAGATTTATTTCCCACCATCTTTCTTCGACATAATGGTGCATTTAGTAGTGCATATTGTCCGAGAGATCAAATATTGTGGTCCGGTTTACTTACGTTACATGTATCCTTTCGAACGATATATGGGGATTCTGAAGGGTAGAATGAAAAACAGATATAGACCGGAAGGCAGTATCATCGAAGCAACAGTGACTGAGGAAGTCACAGAATTCGTAACAAGTTATTTGAACGATGCAGAGTCAATTGGTATTCCCAAACCACGTCACCATGGTAGATTTAGGGTAAAGGAGTTATTGGCAAAAAGGTTGTTCGTATCTCTCGTGATCTTATTAATCAGGCACATTTGTTTGTACTACAACACCTTGAGGTTGTTGAACCCTACTTCGATATTCACATTGCTGAGTTGAGTCGACAAAACCCTACCAAAAACCGTATCTGGCTTAAAAAAGAACAAAATCGAGTATTCGTCCAATGGTTTAAGGAATATGTGTTTGAGCAAGCTTCATTGAACCCCGAAGATGTCAGTGAAGAAATCAGATGTCTAGCTGTTGGTTCTGGAACAGATGTTGTATCGTTTGAAGGGTATGACATTAATGGATGCACATACTACACTGCACGCCAAGATGCTAAATCAATACATCAGAACAGTGGGGTAAAAATTGAAGCATCGGTGACTGAATATGGTCTAGGTAACCAGGTTCAACCAATGAGCAGTAGTAGTTGGTATTATGGTGTGATAGAGGACATATGGGAACTAAACTATCACATTGATTCGTTTCTATTGTTCCGCTGCAATTGGGTGGACAACCGACATGGACTCCAAAATGATAAAGGACTTATTTTGGTTGATCTTTCACGTGTTACAACTAATAAGGAAGATCAGTTTGTGTTGGGTAAAGACTGTGACCAGGTGTTTTATGTTGAAGACCCAAAAGCTAGTAGATGGCATGTTGTTCTTCCAGGGAGAAGACCGGTTTTGTTTGAGGATGAAAAAACACGATGATGATAATGAGATGATAGATGAAACTGTATCGTTGCATACAGGGTTGCATGATTCAACTGATGATTTACAAAATGATGATGTTCAGACCATCTACGCTCGATCAGACCATAATGAGGGGGTTTGGGTAGAAAACAGATCATGATATATGTTACTATGTCTAGGTAACACCATTGGTTGAAATTACATTATAAAATTCTTATTATTGTTGTTATAATGTTATCAGAATTAATTATTTATGTTTATTTTTGCAATTATACATCGTTCCATGAATATTGATCTAATGTGTGTGTGTTTTTTTCCTCAGTGGATGATGATCCTATTGATGATCCTATAGGACAGCTGCTCCTCACTGGGGATAGTAGATCGGCAAAACGCACCACACGAGGTGGTAAAAAGAAATCAAAGAAAGCAGACGTAGAGACCACCCCACAGCAGACCGAGACAGCAGGGCCTTCACAGGAAGGACAAGAGATACAAGTTGCTCCTCCGCCTCTCAAGAAACCCAAAAAACGAGGGGCAACCCGTGGGCTGAAAGCAAATAGAGGCCCCCCGACAAAGCCTTTGGAGTTCAATGAATTTAATCAGCCCACGGTACTGGAAAAATGATTTCACTGCTCTAGCCAGGCATTTGGTGAGTACATATTTCAATATAAACCACAATTGGAAGCAAGTGCCTCAGGCGTTGAAGGAGCAGATATTTGAACGTCTCAAGGTATTTGTTACACTTAATAGTTTGTTTTAAGATTTATATAGTTACTTTTTTACACTAATCCATTTTTTTGTGCATATAGGACCGATTCTGTATAGATCCTTCTCTGAAGGATGATGTGATGAAGGGGATTGCCACACAATTCAAAGACTTCAGATCTCTGCTCACGAGGCAGTACATTTACTGTGAGGAGCCCGCAGAGATAGAGGAGGCAGAAGGTGAATGTGGATGATCGGAGACCACCGTGGCAAAAATATGATGGTATTACTGAAGAGCAGTGGAATGAGTTTGTGCGAAGCGTTTGACCCCTGAGTTCAAGGTGAGTTTCACACTAGTAGTTGTTCTTTTGTATGATAAATGTTTAAAGTGTCCTTAGAGTTCATTTGGTTAATTCGTCTTTTTCATATATTATTTGCATAATTTGTCTTTTCATACATATATGTAGGCTATACGTGAGAAACAACAACAAAATGCAAAAAAAAATCGTTACCCCCATCACATGGGGAGTACAAGTATTGCTCAGCGTGTGCCGCAGTGGGAGAAAGAGGGGTTGCTGCCAGCTGGCTCGAATGTCAGCGAACGAAGGATGAAGGTTTGGGACTTAAGTCGACGGAAGAAACCTTCAAATCCGGCGGCACCTGCTGAGTATGATGACGCCACGAGAGAGGTCATCAACCAAATGGTAAGTGATTTTTAGTTTAAAAAATGTTTATTATATTTATAGAGTAACAATAGCAGTTAAATAAACCGAAGTATCCTTATTGACTTATTAAACTCCATAACAGGAAGAGTTAAGCTCCCAGATCACCCAGGGCACTTGGCAGCCCGTTAGGCAGGATGATCCACTTTCCCGCGCTCTCGGGAAGAAGGATCATCCGGGTCGTGCAGTAGGCTTTGGTGGTCATGTCGGTATACGCCAAGCCTTCGGTAATCCTGGGTCGAGACACGTGCTGGAGGGAGCATTACATATGAGGAGCACTTACGCCAGAATGCGGAGCTCGAGCAGCGACTACGAAATGAATTTCAGCAGTCAATCGCTCAAGCTATGGAGATGATGCGTTCTGAGAGGATGAGTCAGGAGGTTTCTAGACCGCCAGATCAGGCACAAGCATCAGAGCCCGCAGCAGTGCCTCCCAGTAGTGTTCACTCCGTCAACCCATTTCCATATTCATCTCTCAAGGTTAGAACAACATGTTAACTACAAATACAAAAAAAAACAAATTATACACTTGTTTATGTGCATCTAAAATCTTTAATTTTGAAAATTTAGCAACCAATTGACTGCACATTGTTCCAAGTGATTGGCGTTGACGAAGTCGAAGTAGGGTGGGGAAAACTTTTCAAGTCTTGTGCTGGAGACACCGTGAGGAATACAGCGCTCCGAGAGTACCATGCCGGGTGCTTGTTGAAGGTTACGCGCCTGCTTACGCGGATTGTCAGATACCGGTGCCCAGTGCAGACATATCCACCCTTCGTCAAGCTGAATCCAATGCAGTACAGTGGCCCTGTAGATTGATTAGCTTGGGGAGCAGCAGGTAACCCCATGAAAAAACTTATTCTTTAACATATCCTAGAGTAGAAACATATACTTATTAAATTAATATATTAGGAACACATTCAATCAAATTCTGATAAGGCAAAAGGAAAGAGAGTTGTTGTTCACCAGCTAATCCTTCGATGGCATCCGCGACTAGAGTTGTGATGAGATCGAATTTGCTACAACCGGCGGTTCTGAATGCCTTACCCCCCATGCTGAAACTGTTGCACTCCACACTATTGATGACGCCGCCAGGAAGAGATTCGGTTACAATGGAACCAAGACCGGATCTTTTTCATATCAGGCGCTCAGAGTTTTGAAATCTATCTTACTGATTTTGTGGAGTTGTTCACGAAGGATTGGTTGAGTGCGTCGATTCTCAAATCGGCTTGCATGTGAGTAATTAGCATACGTTGTACACATTTTACTCTGTATATTTGAAAATTAAATTCATAATATTGGTTTCTTTATATTGTGCAGGTTTATTGATGACAAGGCGGTCCAAGTACATGAGAATAGTAGTTTCGGGTTCCTATGCCCTGACTACTGTTCCGAAGCTAATATGGGATCTGACCCCCAAGCGTTGGTCCAGTACTTGTCGAATGTGATACATGCGTGTGCAGTTGCAGATAAATCTTACATATGCTGCCTCTTCATCAAGGGTAAGAATTTTATCTAATGTTAAGTTAGTTTAAAAATTATGATATTTGTATTATGTAATTGATTGAATTAAGTTCTGCCTGTATTGTAATCTATGAACAGCCGACACTGGTCTTTGCTCGTTCTATGTATAAAAAGCCCAAGAGTCCTGCAGCTTGACTCAGCATCTCTGCGTCCCAAGAGGCCACTTATATATAACATGTTGATGAGGTGATGAATTTACTTAACTTGATTAATTATCAATTTTTAGTTATTTCTTAATCATCCGGTTGATAACTTTTACTTTATCTGTGCGTATGAATTCTAGTGCCTTTGTATCTGTAATGACGCAAGTCCGAGGAGAGAGATTTAAGAAGATTCCGTGGAATGTAGTCAAGGTATTTTTGTAGTCCTTATTCAAATTTTGTAATATGTTCATTAGTTTTAAAATAGGAACAGTATTATAATTTATGTGTTAAATCGATTTTGAATATGTACGTATATACATGTGCAGTGTCCACAGCAGCCGGGAGGTTCGGAATGTGGCTACTATGTCATTCGGTTTATGAGTGACTTGATAGCGGGACCGAGACTCTTGCCAGAGAAGTCTCTAGACCTGGTAAGTAGCATTCTCGAAATATTTTGGTTTTGTAGATAATTTTTAACATTGATTCTTAAACAAAGTATTATTAGCAACTAATCATATTTCTTTTTGTGTTAATTCCAAGGCTTTTGAAGAGTTGGTAGACGGTTACAACGAAGGACATATAACCGAGGTGCTCGAAGAATGGGCAGAATTCATGAGCGTTAATGTAGGTTGCTTCTAGGGTTTGGTAGGATTGAGTAGGATGATTTTGAAATTCTCATGAAACAATTGTCGTTTCTGTAAAGATTTTGTTGATGTTTGATTAATTTGCTCAAATTTGTAAATGTAAGTGGATTATTGCCCGTAGATAGGTTTGGTGGCTATTTAAATGGTGAAATGGTTGATCTAATGCCCCACTGTGGTGGCATTGTTAATTGCTATATCTTAACAGGTTTGATTGATTTTGGGTGTGTGTGGTAGAATTGTAGGGTGGAATGGAAAAAAAAAAAAACCTATTGCAGCGGTTCTTATAAGAACCGCTGCGATAGGTTTTTTTTTTTAAAAAAAACTATCGCAGCGGTTCTTATAAACCGCTGCGATAGGTTTTTTTTTTTAAAAAAAAAGGTCTACGCAGCGGTTCTTACTAAGAACCACTGCGTTAGAGTACCTACCGCAGCGGTTCTACAACCGCTGCGTTAGGTGTTTCACCTAGCGCAGCGGCACCCATCGCAGCGGTTTTCAACCGCTGCCATAGGTACCAAACAACCGCTGCGGTAGGGTCTTTTTCTACTAGTGTACTTTTGCATTTTCTAACTTATCTTGGCACTTGCATTATTGTTATCATTCCATTTGACCATTCCAAGTCCTCCAAGAAAATGCACTTCTCATACCAAGTTCATTCCTCAGTCTTAAAGCCTTAAATCTTTTTTGTTTCCTAAAACTTCTATGGCACCTAACAACTCTTTTTTTTGCTACAGATTTTTGCACCAATCTTCTACCTTATCACAAGGATCCCCAAAATGGTTTACTAACCCAAATCATTCTCCATCCATACCTAGGTAACCCTAGGTTATTCTTCACAACAAAACATCACTTAAACCACTTAGATTTCTACCGGAATTTCGCCATAATCCGGCTACTTTTCTAACATTGCCCAAAACTCATTTTTTCACATAATTCATCCTAAAAACTAGCCAAACCACAAGGGTTCTACCAGCACACATAAAACCATAAAACTCATCAAATTCTCCAAATGCAACACAATACATAAATCATAAAGTGCATAGCTCTTAGGCTCTTAAATCAAGTATTAATACACAAATGCATTAAGCACTACCACAACTCTTCCTCATCTCAACAAATCACATTCCCACATATGTTGGGGTTCATTATTTAATTTAACCCTTCCCAAAATTCTAAAAGCATTATATTAGGCTCCAAGGTAAATTATTTACCTTTTGTTCACAAGCCTTTCCTCTTTTCACTCCTCATCTTTCTCTTCTCTTTTCTCTTGCTTGGAAATCGGCCAAAGGCCATAGAATTTCCCATCTCCAAATCAATGGTCAAAGTAAGAAATGAGTTTAAGTAAAAACACTTAACCTCATTAATTGGAAATGCTTAAGGCTCTAAAATTGGTGATTACCTTGAAACCCTAGAATGGGGTTTTGATCAAGAATCAAAGGGGAACTCCCAAACCATCATTGAAGACTTGGAGAATAGCTCAAGCAAGGAAAATCAAGGCATTAAAACTTGCCAAAATCGGCCAACACAAGAGGGTAAAGAAAAGATGCATTTCCTTTGGATATTTTTACCTTGGATGAAATAGGAAGCTTCAACCTTCAAGATGGTGTGCTTTTCTCTTCAAATAGCCAATACCCATGAAAATGAATTTCATCCTTTTTGAATTTTGGAAAGAGAGGATGATAAGTCTTGATGAGTGGAGTTGCCATGGGAGCTTTTGTTGCAGCTCAAAATTGCCCAAGGAAGAAGGAGGAGGGGAGGAAACGGATGAGAGAGGTGAGGGAGTTCAAATGGGAAGAAAGGAAATGAGGAAAGAGAATAAAGAAAAGGTAATTAAGTACCTTTTTCACTATTCCCCTTTTTTACTTTTCAACTCTTCTTTTTCTTTTGTTAATTAGCTAACATAGAGGGGCTGACTTGTCTAATAAAACCGGCCCCACATACTACTTGAACTAGAGCGTTTTTCGTCTTTTACAGAAAACGCTAGTTACTTTACCCGGTTTGGCACTGTTCACTAACCGGGCCCGTTTTTCGGATTTTTCTCGTTTCTTTATTTTTAATGGTTCTTAAGCATCCATTAATACTTAATTATAGTTATATAGTCAACCATAATTTTTACGGGTCTATTTGACCACTTAAAGTCATGTTTTCGGGTTTTCTCGAAAAACGTGCTTTAAAACTCTGTTAGCGTTTTAATCCATTATTTGGATCCGTTTTCTTCGGGACTCATTCCCGTATACGAATTAGGCATAATTAAGCCTTAGGAATCCATCTCGGACCCTAACGAGAGCATATATCTCCCATACTCATTTAACGCGCATTTTAGCATTTTTCACTTTTCAAGCGTTTTCTATTTTCTTTTGGTTTTATTCTCTTTACGAATACTCTCTAGGCACCATTAGGCCTTTAATAATCATATTAGGATAATTTAATCACCATTTTTCAGTCTGGGGTATTACAATCTACCCCCCTTAAGGAACTTTGCCCTCAAAGTTGGTGAATCTAATATTGTTACTCACATAGATACTCCATGACAAAGTCGTAATCTCTATATGACTTTACAGACTCACAGGTCTGTCTCATACACACTACACATACCACACACATATCACAGCATGCATAGATATCAAAATTACTCTTTATACTCTATCCATGGAATCGGTCCAAAGACAAAAAGACACTACAGTCCTCGAATCCATATTCAGTAATACACTACTGATCCCTCAGGTACGGGTCACGTTGGACACTTACACTCTCTGGTCCACGGTCGTTCGTGACAAATGGGCACTTACTCTCTCTGGCCCACGGTCCCTTCGGTTCTGATCAAAACGTTACACATATACATATCCTCAGTCACTCTGGTTGACTCACTCAACACAGGACATTCTCAAGGTACTCTCCCCGTCCCGCTGCCCTTGGAAAAATCGCACACTGTCACCGCCCCAACCGGTCACCTAGGACCGCCGCACGTACGGTGCAATGGTTTCAAAACTAGTTTTTGCCTTCATACTCGAATGAAAATCTTTTTCAAATTCTGTTTGAAAATTCTTTTTAAAACATCACCCAACTCCAAGTTTGGTTTATGGTAGCTGCATCTTTTCTTAGCGTGATTACTTGTGACCACTTATAGGGAGCTTCAAGAATCATCCAACCCTAATGTGATCAGCATCAGTGTTGAACTATCCTTCCACCCCAATTTGTGTTCGGTTTCCCTTGATCGCTTGCAGATCAAGTTCCACCTCCCACGTCAGTTTCAAACAATCAGATACTCAAACATTTTCATTTTCTATCTTTTACTCTTTTTGACTTTTCTTATAAAACATTCCATTTTAATTTATCTCGAATTCCTAGAACTTAAGTCATCCCTTATTCTCCATTTGATTCACTTACTTTGCCTAGGCATTCCATACTTATGGCCTCATCTAGTCAAATTATTACTCAGTTAAAAAACGTTCATCATACAACTCCAAAGGATGGAACTCACTCCATCAATCCATCTCAAATCAAATCACCTGGGAAACTCACTTCCCACTAGGTTACACATCGGTTTCACACCGATTCATACTCATTATATCTCATGTCTAATCTCAATAGACATATACTATAGGGATTCTCACTCCTCAAGAGTTTCTCTACTCCTCTTTTCATAATATTACATACTCTTTACTTGCATCTCTCATGCGCAATAACCAAAATTACACAATGAATGGGTACACATGTTTATGTAACATAAGTTCCAATCATCAAAACAATTTCTTTTGTGCTATGCACAAAGTAGTTTACTGTAACACCCCCGATTAACCAACCGTAGTCCAAACGATGCGCCAAACGATGATACAGCGGAGTCACAATTCCAACCGGGTGTCACAGACGCCAACCACCCACGTGGTTGACACAACAACATTATCAATACTATGCTGCGGTCTGAATGACTGGAATCAAACCATAACCAAATCCAAGTCCAACACAAAAGATACAAACCGAGTACCGAGAGTCTACAACATAAGTTCATAATCCAACAACATAAGCCGAAAGTACAACTAGGGTTTAGTATTACAAAGTCACAACCCACACATTAAAAACATACTACTAAAAGTCTTGCCCATGTGGACTACCCCTATGGTAGTCACCCTTGCCTACTCTCCGTCCGCTTCCCGTTTCATACCTGTAAAAATAAAGGACTCAACAAACCATGCTGAGTATGAACGTGTGAAGCCCGCATGTTACCGGGCTACACGACTACTTGGTCGAATATGATTAAGTCAATTTACATGCTCTAATAAAGCAGTACAGCACATCACAATACATCATAGTTTCATACACACTTAAAGGTAGCAAAGCATTAGCAACAAGCAACCAAGCATAACAAGCTGGCAACATAGAAATATCAAACACGCAACCGAGCACAACTAGCTGCTAATATAGCAACAACAATCATGTAAGTCATCAGACGTGTGCATAGGTATGATTACCAATGATCCTCACTATGGGATCGTTCGAGCGTTGTGTGTTTCCATTCCCTTTCTCTTGTTCCCACGATGTGTATTTTCTTTCTCTTTCCTTGCACCAGGTCTGGGGATATAGTTTAGATCCCGTGATCATAACATATAGGTGCCAATCTTTCCTTGTTTCTTAAAGAATCACATTTGTGAATTTTCTTATTTGCTTGGTCTCATTAAAGATGTTTTCCTCTATTCTCTGGCACCGAGTCAGGGGATATAGATTAGATCCCGAGACTTTATTATTTAGGTGCTAATCATTCCTTGTTTCTTTAAGGGTTATTTATGAATTCTTTTATCACCGCACGTTGGAGGACGTCTCCTCCATAGCTAGTCCCCCATTCCCGACACCTAGGGTTGAGAAAGCGGAGTCACCTCTAGACTCCAGGATAAGCTCCACCAATTTGTCACTCCCCCATTCCCGACACCCAGGGTCGAGAAAGCGGAGTCACCTCTAGACTCCAGGATGTGCTCCACATAGAAGGGCGAAGGATCTGATGCAGATACCAACTCCCGAGTATTCCATACCGCGCGGCCCGAGATGTCGTCTTCCCGGGTTATCCTCATGTCCCACCAATTGAGATTTGCTCTTCATTATTATTCATGAATAGACACCATAGTGGGTGTCATGGTACGTCCTCCATAGTTAGAGAGGAGTTCCCCTTTATAGCATTTTCTTTGTTTTCATAGTTCTCAGTGTTTCATCCCAAATTCCATAAACGCGAAGGGACTTGTAACACCCCAACCGCTAATCCTTCCATTATCCTCTAATCGTTCCCATCATTACCTTACTCCCAGCGGAATACTTACTTACTCCCGGCGGGTGATACAACGTCGTTAACCTTCCAAGGTTAACAAGGCTACTACTACTTACCGTTTCGGTCTGACGATTAGAATAACCCAATACATAATACTTACTTTACAATACCAAATACTTAACTTACATTTGATTACCAAGTATACCGAATATATAAATTACATTCCATGACTACTTCCCAAAAATGAAGAGTTTATACATCCTCTCCTTACTATCCAATCAAGAATTCAATATCCAAAAAGGTGTACCACATGGTACACCGGCTACTAAAAAAGGCCTTAGCCGTGTACAACTCGGTACACCATCCCAATCCTATTGACTACCAAAAAGAATTACATCCGGTCCTTACTCTACCTTCATGCCTCGCAGGTTCCTGTGGAGTAAAAACATTCCCCTGAGGGGGTCAGCTTACACTGAATATGATAACCGCATACCCCGCGTACTAGCGAGGGTACGCCAACTAATTGGTCGAATACATGCGGTTCGTTTCATTCATACATACATACATGCTTTATACAATTCAATTCAATACATTCATTTCACAAAGCATACATACATACAATACATACAAGGAAGACAATTCAAGTCAACCGTTCGTACTTACCCATACTCACCGCATTACGGAGATACAATTCTCCAATACATACAAAGGTCTGGTTAGCCTCATTACACACCCGGGTTAATCGGGTGTTCATTACTCTTTTACTCCGGGTCAATGACTTACAATAGTCAAGACCAATACAATACAACACTTACTTCTTACATACTTTACTTCCAGTTAAGTCGGTATGACCTCCGGGCAGGGATTACTACATCCCACCACCGGGCATTAGGGTGGCCCACTAATCCAGGATGCTACCCATTCAAGGGAATTGGTCCAAGGAAAAGATTATAGCCAGGATTCGGATCCAACCTCTTGTGTCTCCTTATCCTCACGCGTGGCCGAAACTATATCGGACTTCTACTCATTCCATTTTACTAATTACTCAAGTTAGGAGTTAGAATGTTAGGAATTAGTAGAAGTCAGTACTTCATTTCCATACATACATACAATACACAAGTACACAATACTTACACATACTTCTCATTTCCATTCATTCATTTCATGAATTATACAAACTAATTGTTCAAGAAGATACAACAAGAACAAAATAGTTCAAACACAGTTAATTGCAATAGAAGTCCGATTCGTGCATTTATCTTATTGGTGATCACATAAGCACACAAATCGGGGTAACCAAGTTAGGATACAGGGCATGAAGAAATCATACCGTACACCGTCGTATTCGCACTACCGGTTCCTTGTAGATCAACTATTTGATTCCTATACATACAGGGAGTTGTATGATTAATGATCTATGATTGATCCAAATTACTCCTTCATTGATACTTTTAATATTTACTTACTACTTCATTACTTCTTACTTGGTTACAAAACCATTCTTTTCTTTACTACTTCTTAAACTTGTTTCCTTACTCATTTACTTACTTTCTTACTCTTATTACTTCATTAATGGTGTATTACTACATACCTATGCATATATGTGTATAGACATATATATATATATATATGATTACTATAATCATATAATAAAACATTTTTTTTTACTCGACCGAACTTGCAAGTCCGGTCGCAAGTTCGGTCCAAGTCAGTAAGCTACATCATGTGAAAATTTCAGGGCCGACCGACCTTGCAAGTCCGGTCCCAAGGTCGGTCCATTCCAGTAAGTTTCGTATGTGAAAATTTTAGCCCGACCGACCTTGCAAGTCCGGTCGCAAGGTCGGTCCATTCCAGTAGCTTGCATTACGGAAATTTTTCTGGCCGACCGGACTTGCAAGTCCGGTCGCAAGTTCGGTCCATTCCAGAAGGTTTCTGACGGGGGAATTTTCTGGTCCGACCGAACTTGCAAGTCCGGTCGCAAGGTCGATCGATTCCAGAAGGTTTCCCGTCTTGTAAATCTGGGCTCGACCGACCTTGCAAGTTCGGTCCTATGGTCGGTCCGGCCCAGTACTTCAGTTTTAAAATCTGTTTTTGGGTATTTTCTTTACCCATTGTTTCCCCAATCTTTACCAATACTTCCCTACATGTTTACCACTCATTTAGATGTTCTAAATCACCTTAACTCATCCACCAAACTTGCTACTCAATTCCTACACAACTTACACCAATATTCATCATCTCAATTCAACACATACATTATTTTTCTTCACACTAATGCTACAAATTTTGGTTTTCCACATTATGCTACAGGTTTTTACCTTAACTCTTATCCTCCAATACTCCCTCATCCAATGGCACTCTTAGCATCTTAAATACATTAACTCACAACCTAGTTCCATCCCATTTACAAACTCATATCCAAATCTGTTACAAGATACTATACACTCCTTTTAACCTCTCCAAATACTTCCTCTTCTTAAACAACTTAAGTCCTCTCGTTCCTACACAAAATTTGACATAGTCTCCCCTATATTTTTAACATTCTCCACACATTATTTCAGCTCACATATTCTCATTCTCACAACCTGTTTATACAATACATTATACCCACAATTCAACACTACTACAACAACCTAAAATTCCTGCACATACTCAATCAATACCCAAGGTTTTCCCAAGCTTTTAAAACTCATTTAAAAACTTCAAAACTGTAACAATATCATTACTCATTATACTACAATATGCTTACTACTCATTCCTCAATTCATTACTCATTTTACTACTCCAAAACTGTTACAATGCTACATACAAAACTAGCTCAAGGTAAAGGTGATTACCTTGTGTTTCTAGTTTTCTTTCTTCCTTTTTCCTTCTCTTCCTTTCTTCTTTCCTTCTTCTTTGTTCTTCCTCACAAATGCACAGTACTACAACCACCATACCAATACACACTACCATTTAACATTCATTTTTGCACTAACCCTAGAATTTAAATGTTTTAGGGTTTAGAGATGAGTATTACCTTCCAATGAATGGATGAAGTTCTTGACTAGCAAGAGAACAATATTCCTAGCCCAACAAGAGAGCCAAAATCGGCTGGAACAAAGAGGGCCAAGAGTTCAAAAACTGAAAATCCTTATAATGCCAATGAGAGCTAGAAATGAAGGATTTTCGAAATTCTTTTTACCTCAAGATGATAAGGAGGTGAAGGTGCTTCTAATGGTGGACTTGAATCTTCAAATGGAGAATACCCACCAAAATGAAAGTGGTCGTTTTCGATTTTTGAAAGGATGAAAATGTTCTCCTTTGCAAGAGGATTCCAATGGTATAATTTTTGTTGGATTTGGAGAAGGTTTGAGTACTCAAAGAGAGGAGAGAAGGAGAGAGTTGAGTGGGTTCTTCATATCCCCATAGCCATCGCAGGAGGAGGAGAAAAATCAGAGAAAGAAGAAGGAGGGGGAACCGTGAGGGATGAGGGGAAAGTGAGGAGAGAGAGTTCCTTTTTTTTCTTTTTGCTTTTACTTAAGTTGTTTGTCTTTAAGCACATAAGAAAGAAATAAAGAGGGTGAGGGAGAGAGCTGGCCGCCCCCTACACACACACACACTCTCATTTTTATTTTTAATTGCAAAGTGGACACACTTAGTTTGTTTATTTGCATTCTCACCCCACAACTTCCCGGTTGTTACAGTTCTTACTATCCGGTACCCGTTTTCCGGAATTTTCTCGTTTAATTAATTTTATTGGTTCTAAAGCTTCACTAATATTTATTAGTGACTATTTAGTTGACCAAAATTGTTACGAGTCTATTTGACCCGCTTAAAGTCGCGTTTTCCCGGTTTCCTCGAAAAACGTGTTTTAAGGTTCGTTTATGCTTTTAACCCATTTTAAAGGTCCGTTTTCTTCGGGATTTGTTCCCTCGTATTTATTTAAGTGTAATTAAGCCTTTAAAAAAAGAATTAGCCTAATTAATCACTGTTTTTAATTACAGGGTATTTCAATCTACCCCCCTTAAGAAACTTTGCCCTCAAAGTTGCTCAAGGTTACGGTTTACCAATTCTACTCTTTTGGCAAGCCAATTGCCACAATACATTCTACTACCACCTTACAAGGTGTTCACAATTCTTATACTACCAGCATACACAATTCAGATACCATACACCATACTCAGTTCAAATACCATACACGATACTCCATTCAATTCGCACATTCCACAATACATTGCACAATACCATTCACATACCATACAGCACAAATGCAATACTCTTTACACACATACCATACACATACCATACTCATCGTACTACATACTGAATACTACTAGCACTACTTTGTGCCAGTAAAATACCATTAGCACTACATGTGCCAACAAAATACAATTACAATAGATACATACTATGTAATGCTAACCCGAAGCAATACAAAAGCAAAAGGCTCTACCCCCCTTAAAAGGGGTACGCCCCGTACCCTCCATACTATACGGATACTAGACATCTAGTCTACAAATAGATTCGGGTACTTCGCCTTCATGGCGTCCTCTAATTCCCAAGTCGTTTCCTCGACATCGTGGTTAGACCACAAGACCTTCACCATTCGTACAGATTTATGGCGAGTGTCTCTTGTCTTTGTATCAAGGATTCGCAATGGAGTCTCGACATATCTCATCGTCGGCTCTAGGGATAGATGTTCGGGTTCTAATACATGAGAGGGATCGGCTATGTATTTCTTGAGTTGTGATACATGAAAGACATCATGAACACGTCCCAATTCTTCAGGCAATGCTAGCCTATAAGCTACGGCTCCAATCCTCTCGGTAATGGTATACGGGCCTACAAATTTCGGGCTCAGCTTGCCCTTTTGGCCAAATCGAAAGACACCCTTCATAGGTGAGACACGCAAGGTCACGACGTCGCACATCCGCATAGGATTTCTGTCTATCTTGGGCTGCTTTCATATTTGCTCGGATTTGTTGTACTTCAGCTTGTGCTTGTTCTAAATACTCCGGTCCTATGATGACCGCTTCGCTTGACTCATCCCAACACAACGGGGTATGACAAGGTCTACCATACAAAGCTTGTAACGGCGACATCTTAATCGAAGCAAGGTAGCTATTGTTATACGAAAACTCGATAAGATGAAGCTTCTCAATCCAGCTCCCCTGAAAGTCTAAGGCACATGCCCTAAGCATGTCCTCTAGTGTCTGGATGGTCCTTTCTGTCTGACCGTCGGTCTGTGGGTGGAAGGCGGTGCTAAGCTTCAACTCAGTACCAAGCGCTTCCTGTGTCGCTCTCCAGTATCTCGAAAGAAATCTGGTGTCGCGGTCAGATACAATGGTTTTCGGGACTCCGTGGTGTCGAATGATCTCCTTGTCGAATAGCTCCGCGAGCTTCGCCACCTTCCAGGTGTCCTTCATCGGTATGAATCGGGCAACCTTGGTGAGGCGATCGACTACTACCCAGATCATGTTGAGTCCTCCCCTGGCAGGTGGGAGTCCAACAACAAAATCCATAGAGATATCATGGAATTTCCACTCCGGAATGGGCATGGATTGCACCATTCCTCCCGGTCTTCGGTGCTCGAACTTCACCTTCTGGCATGTGAGACACCTTAGAACATACTCAGTCACGTCAGATTTCATTCCTGACCACCAGAAGTACCTCTTCATGTCTTTGTACATTTTAGAGGCTCCCGGATGGACATGCAATGTCGAACAATGTGACTCTCGCAGAATGCGATCCCTTAGCTCAGCATTGCTTCGGGGGACACATAATCTGCCATTCAATCGGATCAGACCATCTTCATGCAATTTGAAGTTGTACTTTCGGTTCTCGAAGGTACCCTCTGTGATTTTCTGTCTGATCTCTGTGAAGTAAGGGTCGCTCAACTGAGCGTCTCGCACCTCGTCAACCAAGCTAGAAGAAGCGAGTAGCGAATGAGCGAGTGTGCTCGACGACTCAGGGCGTCGGCTACAACGTTTGCCTTCCCTTCTTTATACTGGAGGTTGATGTCGTAATCGAAGGAACTCCATCCACCTCCTTTGCCTTAGGTTCAATTCTTTCTGGGTGAATACGTACTGCAAACTTTTGTGGTCGGAGTAGATGGTGATGCTTACCCCATAGAGATAGTGTCGTCATATCTTCAAGGCGAAGACAATGGCTCCTAACTCTAGATCATGTGTCGGGTAATTCTCCTCATGCTTTTTCAGCTGGCGAGAAGCATAGGCTACTACCTTGCCATGCTGCATGAGTACGCATCCCATTCCCTTGCCCGATGCATCACAATACACCTCAAATCCCTCTGTGCCCTCTGGAAGAGTGAGAACTGGCGCTGAGGTCAATGAGTCTTTTAGTCTCTAGAAGGATACCTCGCACTCGCTTGTCCATACAAACAGTGCATCTTTCTTCATCAATGACGTCATGGGCTTAGCGACTTTTGAGAAGTCCTTTACAAACCTCCGGTAATAACCGGCTAAACCAAGAAAGCTCCGGATGTCGGTAACAGTCTTAGGTCTAGGCCATGATCGCACTGCTTCGATTTTGGATGGATCTACTGAAATGCCCGCGCTCGAGATGACATGACCGAGGAATGATACCTGATCTAGCCAAAACTTGCATTTGGAGAACTTCGTATATAGCTGGTTCTCGCGTAGTGTCTCAAGTACTCTTCTCAAGTGGTTTTCATGTTCCTCTGCTGACTTCGAATACACAAGGATGTCGTCAATGAATACTACTACTGAAGTGTCCAGCTGATCACTGAATAACCGATTCATTAGGTCCATGAATTTGGCTGGTGCGTTAGACAAACCGAATGGCATCACTGTGAATTCGTAGTGGCCAAATCTTGTTCGGAATGCTGTTTTCTCAATATCTTGCTCTTTGATAGCAATTTGGTGATATCCGGATCAGAGATCAATATTTGAAAAGACCGAAGCTCCCTTTAACTGATCAAACAGGTCGTCGATGCGTGGCAATGGGTATTTTTTCTTTACGGTGACCGCATTCAATTCGCGGTAGTCGATGCAGAGGCGGAGACTACCGTCCTTCTTCTTCACGAAGAGGACCGGTGCTCCCCAGGGTGATACGCTCGGGCGTATAAACCCTTTGTCGAGTAGATCACGTAGTTGCTCTTTCAGTTCTGTCATTTCGGCTGGTGCCATACGGTATGGTGCCCTAGCAATGGGACCAGTACCCGGTACAAGGTCGATTTCAAACTCTACTGTTCTCTGTGGTGGCATACCAGGTAGCTCTTTCGGAAATACATCAGGGAATTCTGAGACTACTGCTACCTCATCACTGAATTTTGGATCTCTCTCCAGATCTTGCACATGGCATAAATACACCTCATGTCCTTTTCTGAGCTCCCGATACATTGCCATAGCGGAGATGACTGTTGTTGAAGGCTCCCGTGGTCTTTGGCGGTATGAAACAGTGACCCCAGATGACCTTTTGAGCAGCAAGCGATGCTCGACGCATAGGATTCTCCCCTTGTGCCGCTCCAACCAGTTCATTCCAATTATCAAGTCGAATCCCAATCCGTTGAATTCAATGAAGGAGATGGGAAACGCTTCACCTTTGATTTGAATGGTGGCGGTGTGGTAGTACTTAGTACACTTTACCCGCTCCTTCGACGGGAGAGTAACCAAGAAATTTGGTAGCTCATCCGTGTCTAGCCCCAACCTTGTAGCAAATGATGGCGATACAAAGGTGTGAGAGGCGCTGGAGTCGAATAATACTGAGGCTTCGATGCCGTTCACTGGGAATGTTCCCGTTAGAATGGTGCCACTTTTGCCGGCTTGTTCATCGGTGAGGATGCTCAGGTTACCTTCGGCCGAGTCCACAACCTATTGATTCATAAGATTATAAGTAAGATGGTGGAACGCAAGTGGAATTTAATAACCAACACTGCTTTTATTAATAACCAACCATCATACATATGTGTCTCTAATACACGTTACTACTGGATTACATGCTACTACAAGATTAATACTTTCTAAAGGTAAGGTTCAGGCGTCCTGGTTTCATGTGTGTGGCATTGATTATCGCCGGCGGTGCCGTATTCAACTTGATCTTCTGGATCCCGTGATACAGCAACCTTGATTTTCCACCCATGATTAGAACATCTCCTGATCTCAATACCAATTTCTCTGCGAGGTCCACACGCTTCTGCTCGCTATACAAAAATACGGCGTCATCACCAATGGACCAAGACACTACGGGCACTCCAAGTTCAAGAGATTCCGTTGTCTCGTCCTTGTCTTGGTGTAAGCCAAGTCGTCCTTCTTTCTCATAGAAGTTGTCAATACATAAGTCTGCTTCAAGTGCAGGGATTGGTTCATCTTCACATTGTTGTGCAATTTCTACAGCTTGAGTGACAAGCATTTGGAATTCAGGGGGTATTGCTGGAGGTGTGGCTCCGTCTCTTGTTCGCGTTGTTTGGTATGTCTTGGTATAAGGGTTCCAATCCTTTCCCAAGCACATCATTTTCAGCTTCATTGTAGCTCCACCAGGGAATTCGGGTGTATAAAATCCTCCTGGACCCATTCCTAACTTGTTGCATCGTCGGATGATTGAAACTTGGGATTCGGGTGTCAGGTATCCTTTTAATAAAA
The DNA here is from genome assembly GCA_023374045.1 of Limonium bicolor. NCBI lineage: Eukaryota > Viridiplantae > Streptophyta > Magnoliopsida > Caryophyllales > Plumbaginaceae > Limonium > Limonium bicolor. Next base: position 40,126,668 of record CM041781.1, read on the forward strand.
TCATACCTGGGCAGATGACCTGACACTGATTGTTATCGAAGTGGTGAGTGGCGATGTCCGTCTCTTCATGAGGTGAGTTTGAAGGTATTGGGTAACAGATAAGGAATTTCCCTAAGGTGGTAAATTATATCTAGTGTGAGTTCTAGGCTTACTAATTCATTTCATGCTCAATACATACTTCTATGTTACGTACTCATGCTCAATTTCATACTTCAAGTACTTACGCATTCATACTCCCATTCATACAATTACTTTAATACTTAGTCATGCTCTTCAAGGATTAAAAGTTACGATAGTTACCTGGGCCGGACTTAGTCCCGGTCCCGTCACGGTCAATGATGTGTAAGGCCGGCTGCCTCTGCGGTGCGCCCTTCTGCGGACCTCGGGATCCCTGTCCCTGTGAGGCATGCTGGGCATGAGCATCGCCAGGTGCAGTCTCCTTGCCTTCACGCTGCTTGTAGCCCTGATAATTGCCCTTGGGCTTAGAATTTTCTGGGCATGCATTAGCACGGTGCCCCGGCTTCTGGCAAGTGTAGCAGCGGATCTCCCTTCCTTGGCAATCTGTGCCGGGATGATCCTTGTTGCAGTTACGGCATATGTAGCTGCGGCCATCAGATTGGTTCTTGCCTTGGCCAAATCCAGAACCTGTAGCTACTAAGTTAGCAAGGTTCGGTACACTTACAATACTCCACATACATACTAATTCACAAGTGTATTATTTCGGTTTCGGTTTCTTACCCCTGTAGGGCTGAGACCTCAGTGGCTTCGCTGCCACTGGTGCGGTGTAGGCAATCTGTAGCGGTTCAGCTGCCTTGCCCTTCTCAGTATGGGCTCCGCCGTCTCCTGAAGTGTTCTTGTGGTGGGAATGCTTCCCTTTCTTCTTCTTCCAAGGTTTGGATTGATTTTGGTCATCGGAGGTGTTTTTGTTGCTTGCCTTGCGCTTGAGCGCTTGATCTTCATCCCTCAGCTGGCATGTGATCTCCACTCGGGAGGCAGCATGGTAACACTCCTGAATTACTTAGGCATTAGGTTACACTTACATACGGGAATACTAATTCACATTACTCATGGCTTTTAAGGGTTCAACTTGTTTACTTGGAGGGAGGTAAACCTTGTGAAGCCCATGCCATACCGGAGTCGATGGCTCAATCCGCCATAGAAGCGGTCGACCAAGACTTGGCCGGTATACCCAAGGTCGGGTAGAAGTCGGAGAAGAGAGGTGAAGGTGCGGTAATATTCATCAACCGTCATCTTCTCGGTCATTTTTAGTGCATCGAGCTCAAGCCTTTTCTTGGTCTTGACATGCTCGGGGTAGCACTTAGATCAGAGGAGAGAGGTGAATGCTTCCCATCCGAATGCGGATCAGCTATGTGCTCGGCCTTAATGAGCTTCCACCAGTCCATAGCCGCGTCTTTGAGGTAGTACGCAGCTATCCTCACTCGAACTCCAGCGGGAGTCTCAAGTGTCTCGAAGGCCGTCTCCATCTAGAGAGATAAGCCTCGAGCTTGGCGGGGTCGCTCTCGCCTCTAAAGCATGGAGGTCGAAGGTTGGCGACTGCTTTTACCCAATTGGTCTCACGGGGATGAGGTGGGTCGGGCTGCTGATGTTGCTGCTGCTGTTGTTGAGTTTGTTGTGTTTGCTGTACAGCAGTGATTACATCCGGTAGCATCTGTGCTACCGTGGCGGCGATGATTTCAGCTATTGGCTGCGCGCTTGGTCCGTCACTAGTCCCTCCTCTGGGATGACCTGGACCTCGTCCTGACATCTGAACAAGTGTGGATTACATTAGATGTCATGATACTATGACCTCATGGTCTTCATTCAAACAATGGTATCGTCTTCGCAGACGTTAAGGTTATCCGTTGTTAACAACGGTAGTTCCTAGTTAGGTTTCTAAGTATCCGTTTTAAAACGGTGGAAATCCTAACTCGGTAATCACTACCCTTAGGGTTCTAATCATCAGAGCGAAGTCTCGCTCTGATACCACTTTTTGTAACACCCCAACCGCTAATCCTTCCATTATCCTTTAATCGTTCCCATCATTACCTTACTCGCAGCGGAATACTTACTTACTCCCGGCGGGTGATACAACGCCGTTAACCTTCCAAGGTTAACAAGGCTACTACTACTTACCATTTCGGTCTGACGATTAGAATAACCCAATACATAATACTTACTTTACAATACCAAATACTTAACTTACATTTGATTACCGAGTATACCGAATATATAAATTACATTCCATGACTACTTCCCAAAAATGAAGAGTTTATACATCCTCTCCTTACTATCCAATCAAGAATTCAATATCCAAAAAGGTGTACCACATGGTACACCGGCTACTCAAAAAGGCCTTAGCCGTGTACAACTCGGTACACCATCCCAATCCTACTGACTACCAAAAAGAATTACATCCGGTCCTTACTCTACCTTCATGCCTCGTGGGTTCCTGTGGAGTAAAAACATTCCCCCGAGGGGGTCAGCTTACACTGAATATGATAACCGCATACCCCGCGTACTAGCGAGGGTACGCCAACTAATTGGTCGAATACATGCGGTTCGTTTCATTCATACATACATACATGCTTTATACAATTCAATTCAATTCATTCATTTCATAAAGCATACATACATACAATACATACAAGGAAGACAATTCAAGTCAACCGTTCATACTTACCCATACTCACCGCATTACGGAGATACAATTCTCCAATACATACAAAGGTCTGGTTAGCCTCATTACACACCCGGGTTAATCGGGTGTTCATTACTCTTTTACTCCGGGTCAATGACTTACAATAGTCAAGACCAATACAATACAACACTTACTTCTTACATACTTTACTTCTAGTTAAGTCGGTATGACCTCCGGGCAGGGATTACTACATCCCACCACCGAGCTTTAGGGTGCCCATTAATCCAGGATGCTACCCATTCAAGGGAATTGGTCCAAGGAAAAGATTATAGCCAGGATTCGTATCCAACCTCTTGTGTCTCCTTATCCTCACGCGTGGCCGAAACTATATCGGACTTCTACTCATTCCATTTTACTAATTACTCAAGTTAGGAGTTAGAATGTTAGGAATTAGTAGAAGTCAGTACTTCATTTCCATACATACATACAATACACAAGTACACAATACTTACACATACTTCTCATTTCCATTCATTTCATTTCATGATTACAAACTAATTGTTCAAGAAGATACAACAAGAACAAAATAGTTCAAACACAGTTAATTGCAATAGAAGTCCGATTCGTGCATTTATCTTATTGGTGATCACATAAGCACACAAATCGGGGTAACCAAGTGATAAGCCGCAGACTTATCATATTTTATGCACTAGATTTAGTATTATATTTATCTAAATAAAGTTATATTTATGTTATTTATGCTTATTATGTGTTAAAATATATTATTTGTACAGATTATGTTTTTATGAGTTTTATGTGCAAGGAATGATTTTCTAGGCAAAAGTTCAGTTGAAGCCGGACTCCATGCCGGGTAGTTTCTGCACGGCAGTACAGAACAGAAAGAAGCCTTGCCGGATGTGATGCCGGGTAAATGCTATCCGGCATGAGTGTAAAATCGCCTCGATTGACCATACGACAGCACAGTGATCCACGTGTTTTCCAACCGCTGCCGGGTGTGATGCCGGGTAGTTCCTACCCGGCATAAGCACTGTTTCGCACGGACATCGACGGTTTCGACCGTTAGCAGTTGGGCGCATTTAACACGTGTGCCGGCTATTGGGACCCGGCACGACGCCCGGCAAAGACACAATTAATGCCTATAAATAGGCCGAGGAAGGCTACAATTGACACACTTCAACACCCATATACACTCCACTCACAACTCCAATTCCGCCTTCCACTCCATTGTTGGTGTCCAAGGAAGTTTCTACAGTTCCATCCACGCGAAGAAGAAGAAGAGATCCTGTCGGGTTAAGGCTATGACCATTCCCTTCTCCCCTTTGTATTCTCTTCTTGTAGTTGTGTGGATGGAGATGTAGAACTCCTTGCTTATTCTTGGTTAGGGATGAATTCCTTCTTGTAAACAATATGATTTCTTTAATATAATTTTCAAGTTTATTAAGAGTAAGGTTCTTATTGAAAGAGAATAGGTTGATCTCTTTTTCTCTTCATGCAATTCTTACTTGTGGAAGACAAGTCCCAAGTAAGATAGGTTAGACTCTCTTAATGGTCTTCTACTCTCTTCTTATGATTAAGGGTTAGTGGTAAGAGTGAGAATTAATCCATTTTCCCCCATTTCCTTGTTCATTTCGTGGCATGATATATGCTCGATTTGTTAATAGGGATGAGTCTTCTGTTTTCTACTCGGAAACTGGAGAAATAATATGCAATATGGCTATGCCGGATGCACTGCCGGGTGGCCAATGACCGGCATATTCAATGTCTTTGAATATGCCGTGCAAGTGGTATCCGGCAGGACACCCGGCGTGTTCAGTTGTTGGTTAATTCGAAGGCCTGTGTTTATGTTGAGTTCATATTGATGCTTAGATGGTTTCACACCCTGGATCAAGGATAATTTCATTGTAATTACCACATAGTTTAGTTAGTTTTATTTAGATTAGAAAACATTTCAATTTCCCCCCTTGTCTTAGAATAGGTATTACCGGATTAGGACTAATTTTCTATAAGTCCCTTGGGTTCGATACTCTCGGTCGTAATATATTTACACTATACTCCGACCGGGTTTTATTTTGCTACCCGTAGTAGAGTTGTAGGATTATTTATTATTTTTCATTTTATATAGTTTTCCTAACAATTTCTCTGTTAGCAAATTGGCGCCGTTGCCGGGGACTTGGAATTAGTCCAAGTCCTAAATTCGGTAAAACGCCCTATTCTTTATTCTTTGATTCTTTGATCTTTGATTCTTTAATTTATTTTCGCCCTTAGTTTTGCAGACTTGAATGTGCCGTGCTTGGTGCCGGGCGTCTGTCACCCGGCAACTCGGAGGAAGTCTGATGCCGGATAGTTTACCCGGCACTGCGTCCGGCATGTTCAAATTTCTCAATTTATTACAGTATGAGTTCTTGGCAATTTAAATTTTCTTGCTTACTCCCATTCTTATTTCCTCTCTAGTAGTCCTTATATCTGATTCTTTAATTTAGATTTCGAGTTTGAACTTGCCGTGTATTGTGCCGGGTTTCCTGCACACGGCATTTCGGAGGAAGTCTATGCCGGACGGTTTATCCGGCATGTCACCCGGCATGTTCAAATTTTCTCAATTTTATTTCGTAAATAAGAGGGACCGTAAGAATCTTCTTAGGATTTCCTCTTGTATCTTATTGATTATCTTCTACCTTCATGTCTTTTAATTAAGTTTTTCGATTTTTGGTCACGCCGGGCATGCCGGTTTGTATACACCCGGCATTAGTGGAGGAAGTCCACTGCCGGGTATAAGTCACCCGGCACTCTGTCCGGCATAACCAAAATTTGCCCTTGTATTTTCATAATATTAATTATGTCATATATTATTTCTTTTATTAATACGAATATTATAACATTTTCTTTTGCTCCTCCTGAAGTTATCCAAGTGAATGCTTCTTCGGTCAACTAGTACTCCAGCAAATTTAGCCAACTTGATCCGGAGATCGAGAGAACCCTGCTTCAACTTTAAGGCAACAACAACCAACAAGAAGCAGATCCTACACAATGGCAGCACCTACCGTCCGTAACATAATAGGCCTTCCAACCAAGGCCAAAAGCCAGCAATCGACCTCCCTCCTCCTCAAACGAATATGATGAATGGCAAAAACTTAAGCCATATCATCAAATACGATGCATCAAGGAATTGGGTATGTTCGATGGTACAAACCGGACGATGCTTTGCTCCACATCACTAAATTCTTGCAACACACAAAGCCTAACCTCCACAAACAATGTCCTCCAATACGCCAGACTTCCCTCTTCCCCCATAGCCTTACGGGGAACGCCAGCAAATGGTACCACAGTCTAACCCCCAGTACCATCACCACATGGGAGGACATGGCAACCAAATTTTATGACAAATTCATGCCCCCTAGTCGCACCCTGGAGATGATCGCCGACATTTACAACTTCAGACAACCTAGCTCGGAGAACATCTGTGAGACTTGGGACAGATTCAAAGGGTTGCTCGCACATGTCCACACCACGGCCTCACCAAGGAACAACTATCTCAGTTGTTTTACAAGGGATTGGTCAACCAATGCAAGACCATGATCCTTTCCTCCCTTGGTGCAGATATATTAAAGAAGCCTGGAGATCAATTCCTTAGTGGAGTTGAATCTCTTTGCGAAGAGATTAGGGAATGGGCCACCGGTGGAACCAGGGGCAGTACCACTGGTTTATATCAAGTGGGAGAGGGCGACTCCAAATTGACAAATTATGCAAAGTCATGAGCAGTTGTTGGAGAGCAATGCCCAGACGTCAACAAGGTTAGCGCTCTACAGAAAGTGGTGGAGCAAATAGCAATGAACAAACTTCCTCAACAAGCGAACGTGGTTAGTGCACGACCACACGCTCCAAGCCCTGACATGCCAACTTTCAGAATGTTGAGGAAGTCAATTATGTGAGTAACCAAGGGTATCGGCAGCCATGGCAACAGGGGAACCAACCCCCTCAACACTTCCAGAGTCAAGCCGGCTACCAGGGAGGTCCAAGGCAATACAGACCATCCCACCCTGCATCATCATCAGAGGCTGAAATGGCTGAACTTCGTGACATGATGTCAGCCCTGATGAACAAGACCCAGGATACTCAAAATGAGATCTCGACCATTCGCAAGGAGCACAAATCGTTGCAGTTGCAGTTACAGCAACTTCTGATGCAACCACGACAGCAAGGTCAGCTCCCGTCCCAAACGCAAACCAATCCAAGGGAGCATGCGAATTCGGTCACTATCCTGCCAAGGATCTCAGATAACGCCAAGTAGCCTAAAAGGCTAAGTGTAGGGCGGTTCCTCCTCACGCCTTCACTATCAACCAGGGGATCCTTTCTTCCAATTTAATTTTTTTTTTCCTTTAAATTTATGTTCTTGTTTTTTAAATTACTTTCATTATAGTTGTTTCAAGTTTCAAAAAAAAAAAAATTTTACTTATTTATTTTCTTTCGAACACTAGGGACAGTGTTCCTGCCAAGTGTAGGGCAGGGACCCCCCTTTAAAAAATAAGTTTTTTTAGCAATATGCATAAGTTTTGCGTTTTATCAATGTTTTACTAAAACTTTTTGCATGTTTTTGATCGAGATAGATTAGGAATGACTAAAAGCTTGTTCTCTCAAGAGGTAAGCTTTCTAATGACTTATAGATTCCTGTTTTTAACTTTTTGATTCTCTTTATTAACATGAGTACATGATCTTGCTCCTAATTCTTTCCTTTATGTACTTATGGGTGTTATTCTTTTCTTTCCAAATTGTGAAAAATCTTTTGGGTGAAAATCTTAAAAAGGGTTTTTGTGCAAAAGAAAGAAGAAGAAAAAAAAAAAAAAGAAAAATCTTCTTCTAAAGGAAAAGCAATATATTCCTAGAGGTTGCATAAAGTGCCTCAGAATAAAAGCAAGAAACGAGAGTTTTTCCTTTTATTTTTCTCCTAAATTCCCCGTTCTTCAATGCAAAAAAAAAATCATGGTTGATTCAGAAACTCTTGCAAAATAGGGCTGATTCATAAAACCATTGATGAGAGTCTTGGCCACATTCAGAAACTCTTGAAAAATAGAGCTGAATGATGGAAACCGGAAAAAGGAGAGATTACAAAAATCCCTTATGCAAAATAGCCCAAAAGTTTTTGATCGATTTTGAAATTCCTTGTTTTATACCCATTAGTATGTTTGATAGAAAGGTAGATTAAGTGATACTTATGAATTAGAGTCATATAGTTGGAAATATTTATCTACATTTCATTCTAGAGTTTATCTGTTTTGTGCATAAGTAATTAGTCCTTTCTAATCTTGTTTTGCTCGAGGACTAGCAAAAGGTAAGTGTAGGGCCTTGATAAGCCGCAGACTTATCATATTTTATGCACTAGATTTAGTATTATATTTATCTAAATAAAGTTATATTTATGTTATTTATGCTTATTATGTGTTAAAATATATTATTTGTACAGATTTATGTTTTTATGAGTTTTATGTGCAAGGAATGATTTTCTAGGCAAAAGTTCAGTTGAAGCCGGACTCCATGCCGGGTAGTTTCTGCACGGCAGTACAGAACAGAAAGAAGCCTTGCCGGATGTGATGCCGGGTAAATGCTATCCGGCATGAGTGTAAAATCGCCTCGATTGACCATACGACAGCACATGTGATCCACGTGTTTTCCAACCGCTGCCGGGTGTGATGCCGGGTAATTCCTACCCGGCATAAGCACTGTTTCGCACGGACATCGACGGTTTCGACCGTTAGCAGTTGGGCGCATTTAACACGTGTGCCGGCTATTGGGGACCCGGCACGACGCCCGGCAAAGACACAATTAATGCCTATAAATAGGCCGAGGAAGGCTACAATTACACACTTCAACACCCATACACTCCACTCACAACTCCAATTCCGCCCACTCCATTGTTGGTGTCCAAGGAAGTTTCTACAGTTCCATCCACGCGAAGAAGAAGAAGATCCTGTCGGGTTAAGGCTATGACCATTCCCTTCTCCCCTTTGTATTCTCTTCTTGTAGTTGTGTGGATGGAGATGTAGAACTCCTTGCTTATTCTTGGTTAGGGATGAATTCCTTCTTGTAAACAATATGATTTCTTTAATATAATTTTCAAGTTTATTAAGAGTAAGGTTCTTATTGAAAGAGAATAGGTTGATCTCTTTTTCTCTTCATGCAATTCTTACTTGTGGAAGACAAGTCCCAAGTAAGATAGGTTAGACTCTCTTAATGGTCTTCTACTCTCTTCTTATGATTAAGGGTTAGTGGTAAGAGTGAGAATTAATCCATTTTCCCCCATTTCCTTGTTCATTTCGTGGCATGATATATGCTCGATTTGTTAATAGGGATGAGTCTTCTGTTTTCTACTCGGAAACTGGAGAAATAATATGCAATATGGCTATGCCGGATGCACTGCCGGGTGGCCAATGTCCGGCATATTCAATGTCTTTGAATATGCCGTGCAAGTGGTATCCGGCAGGACACCCGGCGTGTTCAGTTGTTGGTTAATTCGAAGGCCTGTGTTTATGTTGAGTTCATATTGATGCTTAGATGGTTTCACACCCTGGATCAAGGATAATTTCATTGTAATTACCACAGTTTAGTTAGTTTTATTTAGATTAGAAAACATTTCAATTTCCCCCCTTGTCTTAGAATAGGTATTACCGGATTAGGACTAATTTTCTATAAGTCCCTTGGGTTCGATACTCTCGGTCGTAATATATTTACACTATACTCCGACCGGGTTTTATTTTGCTACCCGTAGTAGAGTTGTAGGATTAATTTATTATTTTATTCATTTTATATATAGTTTTCCTAACAATTTCTCTGTTAGCACCAAGTTAGGATACAGGGCATGAAGAAATCATACCGTACACCATCGTATTCGCACTACCGGTTCCTTGTAGATCAACTATTTGATTCCTATACATATAGGGAGTTGTATGATTAATGATCTATGATTGATCCAACTTACTCCTTCATTGATACTTTTAATATTTACTTACTACTTCATTACTTTCTTACTTGGTTACAAAACCATTCTTTTCTTTACTACTTCTTAAACTTGTTTTCTTACTCATTTACTTACTTTCTTACTCTTATTACTTCATTAATGGTGTATTACTACATACCTATGCATATATGTGTATAGACATATATATATATATATGATTACTATAATTATATAATAAAACATTTTTTTTATTCGACCGAACTTGCAAGTCCGGTCGCAAGTTCGGTCCAAGTCAGTAAGCTACATCGTGTGAAAATTTCAGGGCCGACCGACCTTGCAAGTCCGGTCGCAAGGTCGGTCCATTCCAGTAAGTTTCGTATGTGAAAATTTTAGCCCGACCTTGCAAGTCCGGTCGCAAGGTCGGCCCATTCCAGTAGCTTGCATTACGGAAATTTTTCTGGCCGACCGGACTTGCAAGTCCGGTCGCAAGTTCGGTCCATTCCAGAAGGTTTCTGACGGGGGAATTTTCTGGTCCGACCGAACTTGCAAGTCCGGTCGCAAGGTCGGTCGATTCCAGAAGGTTTCCCGTCTTGTAAATCTGGGCTCGACCGACCTTGCAAGTTCGGTCCTAAGGTCGGTCCGGCCCAGTACTTCAGTTTTAAAATCTGTTTTTGGGTGTTTTCTTTACCCATTGTTTCCCCAATCTTTACCAATACTTCCCTACATGTTTACCACTCATTTAGATGTTCTAAATCACCTTAATTCATCCACAAAACTTGCTACTCAATTCCTACACAACTTACACCAATCTTCATCATCTCAATTCAACACATACATTATTTTTCTTCACACTAATGTTACAGATTTTGGTTTTCCACATTATGCTACAGGTTTTTACCTTAACTCTTATCCTCCAATACTCCCTCATCCAATGCCACTCTTAGCATCTTAAATACATTAACTCACAACCTAGTTCCATCCCATTTACAAACTCATATCCAAATTTGTTACAAGATACTATACACTCCTTTTAACCTCTCCAAATACTTCCTCTTCTTAAACAACTTAAGTCCTCTCGTTCCTACACAAAATTTGACATAGTCTCCCCTATATTTTTAACATTCTCCACACAATATTTCAGCTCACATATTCTCATTCTCACAACCTGTTTATACAATACATTATACCCACAATTCAACACTACTACAACAACCTAAAATTCCTGCACATACTCAATCAATACCCAAGGTTTTCCCAAGCTTTTAAAACTCATTTAAAAACTTCAAAACTGTTACAATATCATTACTCATTATACTACAATATTCTTACTACTCATTCCTTAATTCATTACTCATTTTACTACTCCAAAAACTGTTACAATGCTACATACAAAACTAGCTCAAGGTAAAGGTGATTACCTTGTTTTTCTAGTTTTCTTTCTTCCTTTTTCCTTCTCTTCCTTTCTTCTTTCCTTCTTCTTTGTTCTTCCTCACACAATGCACAATACTACAACCACCATACCAATACACACTACCATTTAACATTCATTTTTGCACTAACGCTAGAATTTAAATGTTTTAGGGTTTAGAGATGAGTATTACCTTCCAATGAATGGATGAAGTTCTTGACTAGCAAGAGAACAATATTCCTAGCCCAATAAGAGAGCCAAAATCGGCTGGAACAAAGAGGGCCAAGAGTTCAAAAACTGAAAATCCTTATAATGCCAATGAGAGCTAGAAATGAAGGATTTTCGAAATTCTTTTTACCTCAAGATGATAAGGAGGTGAAGGTGCTTCTAATGGTGGACTTGAATCTTGAAATGGAGAATACCCACCGAAATGAAAGTGGTCGTTTTCGATTTTTGAAAGGATGAAAATGTTCTCCTTTGCAAGAGGATTCCAATGGTATAATTTTTGTTGGATTTGGAGAAGGTTTGAGTACTCAAAGAGAGGAGAGAAGGAGAGAGTTGAGTGGGTTCTTCATATCCCCATAGCCATCGCAGGAGGAGGAGAAAAACCAGAGAAAGATGAAGGAGGGGGAACCGTGAGGGATGAGGGGAAAGTGAGGAGAGAGAGTTCCTTTTTTTTCTTTTTGCTTTTACTTAAGTTGTTTGTCTTTTAGCACATGAGAAAGAAATAAAGAGGGTGAGGGAGAGAGCTGGCCGCCCCCTACACACACACACACTCTCATTTTTATTTTTATTTGCAAAGTGGACACACTTAGTTTGTTTATTTGCATTCTCACCCCACAACTTCCCGGTTGTTACAGTTCTTACTATCCGGTACCCGTTTTCCAGAATTTTCTCGTTTAATTAATTTTATTGGTTCTAAAGCTTCACTAATATTTATTAGTGACTATTTAGTTGACCAAAATTGTTACGAGTCTATTTGACCCGCTTAAAGTCGCGTTTTCCCGGTTTCCTCGAAAAACGCATTTTAAGGTTCATTTATGCTTTTAACCCATTTTAAAGGTCCGTTTTCTTTGGGATTTGTTCCCTCGTATTTATTTAAGTGTAATTAAGCCTTTAAAAATAGAATTAGCCTAATTAATCACTGTTTTTAATTACGGGGTATTTCAGGACTAAACTACTGTGTGCGCGCAAACAATATGCACAATGATATAACAATCATATAAGCAAGATAAACAAGCAATCCAATTTCATGCTTAAATCTTATGGTCGTTTTCACACAGAGCACACAGCAAACAAGCCGTGTAACACGGCAACATACGAACCACACATGTCCATACCTTATTCAGAAGTACGAGTTGTCTCACACTCGGTGTCCCGGTCGGAGTACGCTACGGCCCTAGCGTTAATTAAAACAACGTGTCAGTTTATTATTTCATGTGATGACACTTTATATTGGGTATTATTCCCTAGGTATGTTGTTAAATGCTTAGTTTATATTACTCTTAGAACTTCACATGTATTAATTCCAGGCTTAACTTACTCCTAGGACATTCACACCTTTTTTATTCATTAACTAAGTCCTTTTTCCTTAGTTAATGTTTTGGGGCGTTTTAAGAGTTAATTATGTAACAAGTTACATAAGGGGGGTATAACTTGTCTAAAATGTATTCCCTCCTTAGCTACATAGGTGAGCAATATTTTAAACCTAGTATCCCAATAATATAGTCTTCAAAATATCCCTAGAACCCATTTATACAGAAGTCTCAACATTTATGAGACTGTCACATAGTTACGGTATTGAATCACACATAACCTCTCATTTAATGAATCAATGGTGGCTTTCTTTATCCCAAAACGTTTCAGCAACTAGCTAGGTATGCTAGCACTATTTTAACCCTATTATCCAGGTAATATAATCTTTAAAATACTTTTAAAGCCTAGTTATACAGAACTTTAATATCATTGAAAAGAAAATTGAGGCAACAACCCCATGTATCTTGTGATTCTTGTTTCTAGTTACTTTAGCTGAGGCTTACTCTTTCTCATGGTAGCTACCCCACTGAAGATAGGTGTTATCAATGTTTTAACCTCAAAAATAAATTAGTAAAACACTCACCTAACTTCTGTATAGAAACAGTATCTACCGAAAACTGAATCCAAGTTGTATTATTTCTTCCTCATTTCTTATTCCTAGTTCGTTTATCAGTTCTAATCCACTCAATTTCCTTGTATAGAATCAGTTGGGTTGATTAGCTAGGTGTTGGGTTAATAGCAGGTTAATACAACACTTCTATGCCACCTGAACTTCGGTTACACAGAGGCAAGGATTTCAAAGAAAAAGAAAGCTGAAACAGAAACTGCTACCTCATTTCCTCCTTCTGTTTCTTTTCTCAGTTCACAGTTTTGACTCCCAATTTGTTTACCCAGTTGGTTAAGTGTTTTATCAAGCTTTTGAATTCTAGAATAGACTCAACCTCACCTAGGCAACACCCCTGGACACTCCTCATACTGAACTGGTAATAGTTGCAGAAAATACCAAGAACTGATATAGCTTGTTCTTTCTCACTTCTTGTCCCTGAATTTGACTTTTCAATCCTTCTCCCTCACTTACTCGTGTGCTTAAGTGTGTTATGAAGTTTTTTGAACTCAATAACAGTCCCAACTAGCCTAGGCAATGCCCCCTGAAAGTTCTTGACACAGAAACCAGGAAACTGATAAACAAGAATCACGAAGACTGAACTACCCTTTTTTTGTTGTTTTCTTCCGGTTATTTAAACTTGATTCCTAGCTCATTCCAAGTACTCACTCACTTACTTAAGGGCTATAGCTATCTCTTACACCCAAGACCACCTAGTCCCTCCTGTTAAACCCCCCCCCGATGCACTTCTCATACTACAACATAAACTTCAAGAAACTGAAACAACCACCTGATGTTCTCTCTTTGATTTCCTTCTATCTTTTCATCAACCTGCCTTTAAATTTTTTCCTCAACTTGATAGCCCACCTAGTTAAGTGTATTACCAGTTTTTTTCATCGTGACATAGACCCCAAACCACATGGGAGATCTCTCTGCACTCAGTCATACAGAACTGATAAGAATTGCAAAACAGCAGCACAAGCCTAATATCTTTTCTTCTGTTTCTCTTCTTGTTCTTTCATCTCACTTCAGATTCTTTTCCCGAATTTCTTATCCAATAGTTACGGGTTCACTCAGGGTTTAACTTCAACACAGACCCAAAACCAATCTGCTACAACTACTAAAGGTTGTAACTCTGAAACTAGGAAATTGAACCACCTGAAACAAAACTGAAACCTAAAACTGATATTCCTTTCTTCTTCTGTTGTTTTCCTTTTTGCTCTACTACTCTGTCTTCTAGATTCTCCCTCATTCCCAATCCATGTAATTGAATGGTTTATATAGTTTTATCCTCAAAATACCCAAGGCAACCAGGGACACATCTCTGAGAAATGAAAACAGAAACTGAAACTCACAGAAAAGAATGAACTACTTCATTTCTTTTTCTTACTGTCTTTCCTTCCTAACGATGCATCAGGTTAGCTTTCATTTTCCTCAAAACACTCCCACGTATGGATGATTAGCCCTGTGCATTAACAAGGTTTTAAATACCTTCTCAACCCTATACTAACCTTACACAGCTTCTGAGAAGTTAATTACAGAAACACAAACTTCAGAAACTGGAACAAGTTATTATTTCTGTTGTTGCTTTTTCTGTTCTTTTACTTTGATATCTTACTGTCTCATTCACCTAGATGGATCACCAAGATTTATTTCAAGAACCGACCTGGAACAACATGGTCTGCACTCATAAGGTTCCTTTACTCAACACCTGTAACACTGAAAGAAAACAGAAAACAGAAAGTGTGAACTGCTGTATTTCTTTTCTATTGGTTACTAATTGACTTGTGATTTTCCTCAGTTTACTTTCCTAGTTAAGTGAATCAGCAGGGTTTTAAACTCCTGAACCGTTCAGTATTACACCCACCAATCCTCTGTAACAGAAGCATACAGAAACATCAAAACCTCTAGAACTGAAATTGGAAAACTAGAAAAACTTTAACATGGGGCTGGTATATATATATATATTTCTCCTATCTTTCTTTTGGTTCTTTTAGTCTGTTTTCTAGTCTTCTTGACTTATTTATAGGTAGGCTTATGTGGTAGCACTATAGTAAATTCATCGTTACCCAGTAAGTCCTTACAACTCCTCTAGAGTTTTCGTTATACAGAAAAATGGTTGTTTTTTTTAAAAGAATCTGTACAGAATAGTTAGATAGTCTTGATACCTTTGGTTTCTTTCTGTGTTTTGGAATTTGTTCCACTTGGTAATTGTCTTGGCACGGTGTAGACTTCCCAGACCTTGAACACTCGGCCTCAACTGGAAAGGTTTCTCAGGTGTTACTCTTGTTACAACAGAAACAAAACAGATAAGGGGTTGGAGCCAAAACTGAAACTTCTTGTAAGCTTTACCTTCTGGTTATGCCTCATGTGAGGTGTTGAGCAGCCACATTCCAGTGTAATTTCGGTAAGGCCTAGGAGACTGCATGCATGTTTAATGCATGACAGGAACAAGGAAGAAATGGGTTGAGATGTTTCTATAGTCTCGGTTATCAGGAAAACAACAGGAGGTTTCAGGTGGAATTTGTCACTTGTTCTTACCTTGAGCTGCTAACCAAATCAGTATGGTTCTGGCCCTCATCAGCTTTGTCTTTGAAGGGAGATGTAGTGAATTGCAAATAGGATTCAGCAATACTGAAAGTGTAGAGTTGATCGTAATTTTTTTTGATCAGAAATAAAAGAATTTGGAAAAAACAGAAGAAGGAAAACAGCCTTCTGTTTGGCTTACCTTCACGCAGGAGTGAAACAAGGGGGGGGGGGGGTTCCTCTGAGTTGCTGTTGGCGTTAGCATGCAAGTGAAGGAGGAGTACAACTGAGCCATGTATTAATCAGGGGATAGAGTTGTTAGTGGTTGTAAGTTCCAACGGAATATTGTGTAGGAGTTTGGAAAAGCTTAATCTCTGATGCGTGGCAAATTGGAAACAGCAGTGGACTCCCTCTTTTACTGAAACCAAGCTGGTGCAGGTTGTGTTTCGGGTAGTCAGACACAGCAAGAGAATATGATGGCTCGTGGTCGTTTGCTTCCCTTTTTTTTGATTTAGTTGTTGTTACAGAGACAGTTGAGGGAGTGGAAATCAATACTGGATAACGAAGTGCTGTTTTCAGGTTACAAGGAAAAACATGGGCATTGGAATAAAATAGGGACTGTCGCCTAAGATTCCTTTGGTTCCTATTGTTTTTGTTTTATCTGGTTATAGTGAGGAAGAAGGAGAACTCGATACTGCCACAGGGATATGTTTTGTTCGTCCTCTTTTTTTTGTAGATAGCTTACTAGACTCAATACTAGTATTAAGCGGTTGGTATAAGTTATTGAAATCGAGCATAGCTCAACCGGTTAAGCATTCGGGGAAAGTACGGGAGGTCTTAGGTTCGAACCTCAGTGGGAGTGTCTTTGCTCCCCCCCTTTTTTTTTAAAAAAAAAATCAATACACAAGTTTATTTTTATTATATCGTGTTATTACTATTATTATTATTTTCTTTTGTTACAAAGTTATGTGGCGACATTGTCACTTATTTACAACGTTACGATATATGTACAACTATATATTATATCGTGTTATTATATATTTTGTAACGAAGTTATGCGACGTTGTTGTCACTTATTTACAACGTTACAATATCGTAACGTTACATACGTGTGTTTAATATATATATATTAGACTTAATTGTTCGTACGTTATTTTATGTCCGAACTATAAAACGCGTTATAGTTTTATGCGTTTAAATGTTTAGGGGTATTTCATTTACGCACCTATACGTAAAACATACTCTAAGCGGTTTTTCGCCCTACCCCCCTTAAAAGGGGTTACGCCCGCGTAATCGACCATATGTTATCACTAAACATTGGTTCACTAATTCAAGTATCATGAAGTGTTTTAACTTCAATGCGGTTAATTAACTCATAACCGGGTTCGGTTCTAGCCTCTAAGGCTTCAAGACGTCTAGGATTGCCATTTACTCGCATTTGCCAGCTATTCTTAACCTTTGAATTACGGCACACTAGCTTCTGCTGTGTGAGCTGATAACTAGAGCTTAATTCGCCCTTTTGGTATTCTCAATGTATTACTCACTCCCTTTTTATCCCTATTGTCTTGGGAATAAAGGTTTCTCAATCGTCGCGTGGTATCTCTTACCGTATGCGAATTCGATGAGTTGTAGATTTTCTCTCCAGTTCTCTGGAAATCTACTTCGTATAGCACTGTATACCTTCATGGTTATTCACTTACTATTCCTGACTTATTGTCGGTGAGGTCAAGCTGCTACTTAGTGTGTAGTGCTTCCTCGTTTAGTAATGACTTCTGAATTATGTTTGTGTAACACCCCATCCAACAACAACCACGTAACAACATTCTGTAGCGGAAAATTTACTACTACACATTACTTAACTCGTTGGTGTTACACGCCGTTAACCACCCATGTGGCTAACAAGGCTATTACATAAACATTGTACCGGTCTGATGGACTAGATTCCTGAGCGACTACACATTACTAACCCTTCCATTAACAATAGAAACAACATACACCTTCCAACTGTACCGAGTATTCACAAACTAATGCCGATAACAATCTCGGTCTTACTACACCTACAGTACATATACAATTTAAATGATTACCCATGTACAACGACTACCCCGTCCTACTCTCGAACGGCTTCCAGCTCTCTGTACCTGAAATAGGAAAAGAAGAGAAAGGGTGGCCCCCAAGGGGCTCAACACCTTTGCTGGTATGGTAATCCCGCAGCCCGCATGCTACCGGGCCACACACAACTATTGTCGTCTTAGCATGCGGTTGATTTTATTTGAATCATGCATGTAAACTTAAACACACAACACATAACATTCCGCCTCAATGGGCTCGACGAACAGATAGCATACCCATACTTGATAGGTCACTCATGGTACTCATTAACCCTAGAGTGTTTTTCCTCTAATAGAGCTACTTCCTTAATAGACGACAACTACCCATTAATCGGGTTATCCTTAAACGCCTCTTATCACAAACTGGGATTCATATCCATGATCCACATACTCCACATTTTACAACGTATAACATTGATCACATAACAACACATAACAACACTTTTCACGTTTCAACGTGCACATAATAACATCGCAATAAATATTGCATCATAACAACAATATGTAACATAACGGGTACGGTTCCCCTTTATGAACCGGCCCAAACATAGTCAGTTCACTTGTAGCCTAGAGAATGTTGCCAGTCTCGTGATAAGCTCATTACATAACTCGTTACCGTCTCGTTAAATGAACGAATAACTTAACACAAGGTGTCTCGGATATAGTGATCCAAGCACACCGAACAAACATAACATAGTATGCCCCTGTGGCCCGACGTGAGTCAGTAAAATAGCCTTGGTTAAGCTAAAGGGAGGGTTGGAAACCAAATTGGAAAACAACCATAACATACAGAGAGGATCGAACCTGATATGACAACGACCCCCATACTCACACGTGTGGCCGGAACAGACCGGACTCCTCACTTCCCCCGTTAGCACTTGTTAGAAGTTCAACATTGAACTTAATTAAACAATCACAACATTGGGTTAAGTCTTGTTAGACACACACACAAGGGAAGGGAGAGTCATACTTTCACACGCAAACATCACCCACAAACATCACCTAACTAACTCACGCATAGCCGTGGTTAGAACGTTCCTTAGGTCGGAAACGTTATCACCGGATACCGTTCTCTTACGTTTACCTAATAGTGGTTAACTAGCCCTTCAAGCGCATTCGAGGTTACCGGTATCGGCACGTAAACATACAACAACAATAACGACTATAAACTCGTTTCATGATTTATCTTATAACGTGGCAAACACACAGAAAAACACATTGGCATACAAGCCGGTGTAATCCGGTAGGACACAGGTTGCAAGAAAACCATACCTGTCACCGGAGTCCACTTTATCATGTCCACTTATGTTCCTCGAGCAATTCTCGAACAACTGATAACATTACATGTATTTTTATTAACATCGGGGTAACATGATTGTTTAAAGTCTAATGCTTATAACTTTTCCCCGTTAGCTTAGTTACATAACTTCACTTTTTAACTTGTTTTACTTTTATATTTTAATACAACTTTTCCCCCACTAAATTGTCATTATAACTCACTTAACATGTCTTTAACAACCTTATAACATCATTACTAATCAATCCCCATCATTACATATCATTTTATAACCTTAAACAATGTTTTTGGTCCGACCGACCTTACCGACCGACCTTGCACAAGGTCGGTCCATTCCAGAACACATTACCGTCAAAATTTCTACTCCGACCGACCTTGTAAGTTCGGTCGCATGTTCGGTCCATTCCCGAGAGTTTCTTCCCTTTGAAAATTCAGGCCCGACCGAACTTGCCAAGTCCGGTCCCATGTTCGGTCGATTCCAGAAACTTAATCCGTACACAAAATACAAGCCCGACCGACCTTGCAAGTCCGGTCCCCAAGGTCGGTCCATTCCAGAAACCAATTCTCGCAGGGTAAACTGGGCTCGACCGACCTTGGCAAGTTCGGTCGCAAGGTCGGTCTGCCCCAGACCTTTATTTCCATTGCCCATTTGACTCCAAACTTCACTCATATATCATAATATGTCCTAACCTCATTTGGGCACTTCAAACCCATCTTTATCCATGTACTAAACTCTTTAAATCACACACCAAAACCATCTTATCATTCACAAATTTCTTACAAAATTCTTAGCACTTGGAATGTTTCCTCCTTAAGATTTCTAAGTGGTATTTCACCAATAATGACCACTATACCAAGGTGTTCCTCTACACCTTAACATCATCTCTCAAACTTCTTTTCTTACTAACTAAATCTCCTTTTTCACATCTTACCTAAACATCACTTCTTCCTTGTACATCAACATTCCTAAACCTTAAACAAACTTCTCCAAGACTTAAATACATCTCAGAAACACACTTTGAATTCCTAGAACTTCCAAGATAACACCTAAATCCTTGCATCACTAAATCACCTTAATACATGTTTTCTTCCCAAGTAAAACATTTGTTCACCTTTAACACTTCCTAGTTCACCAAAACTTACTTAAAACACTTAGAACTTCTTACACATTTTCCAAATTTGGCCATAGCTTCTCTTGTATATACTCACATCCAAACACTTAGGTTTTTACCTTATTTCATTCAAGAACACCTAAAATCCATCAAACACATTTTATACACAAACTTCACACATTTAGCACTACATCACAATATAGTGCATAAGCTTAAATTGCTTGGCACTTAGGCCCTTAAATAACATGGCTCTTAGGCCCTTAAATTGCATAAACCTTAAACACTGAATTTCCAATAGTATATTGCCTTTAACCTGCAAATACACTCAACATCACATATGCCCCTTAATAGTTTCCTTGAGAGCATTTTCTAGGTCATTCACCTTGGCTCCTTAGGTATTTTATTAAGCAAATCAAGCTCATTTCCTAAGGCATTTAAACTACATTGAGATAGCTTGTTTACCTCTTTTTCCTCACAAACTTCTTTCTTGTTTCCTTGTAAAACCGGTAGGGTGTTGGTTGTTTGTCAACTTCTAAACAATGTACAAATATAGAATGAGTATTCAAGCATTGTGCTTCATCTCATTGTAAACCCTAGGCACATATATTGTCTTAACACATTAAGGTAATTGTTTTACCTTGGAATTGGAAGAGAACTTGAATAAGTATCAAGAGAGGACTCCTCCTAGCCCTTGCAAGGTTCAAATGGAGCTAAAACAAGCAAGGTAAAGACACCATGTGAGGTGAATTTTCGGACAACACAAAACATGAAGGAAACATCATTTTTCTTTGAGTTCCTTACCTTGAAGCAAAGGAGAACAATAATATGTGAAAAGGTGAGCTCAAGCTCCATCAATGGTGAATCTCCTTGGCACCGAAATGAGGCTTTTGAAGATTTGAAAGATAGAAGTGTAGAGCTTGCTCCAACTAGAAGAATGGTGGTCTTGAAATTGAATTTGGACCATGGAGCTAGAAGTTACAAGTGAAAGAAGATTGAGAATTGTATATGGCTGTAGCAACCGTAGAAGAGAGCATTAAGGGAGGAAGGAGACGTGTGAAATGAAAGGAAATGAAAGAATGAAGATGAGTTCTACTTTTGGAAGATATTATGTTAAAGTAAATAGTTCTTTTGCTTTATTACTTTCCTTAGTTATTTGATTGGCCAAGTGTGGTGAGTCACACATGGAGAAACCGGCCCCTTAATGTTTTAGGCCTAGTCATGGTCTTTGTTAACCAATTTAATTACTTATAACAACATATTTTACAACTAGCTTATTTTAGTTACTATTCACTAAAACAAGGCACATAGATGTGAAATTTTTGATTTCTCATTGATATAGACTTCCAAATGTGATACTATATAGTACTGAAATACCCCAAACTTAGATATGGTGTTTAAATGATAAACTAAGATATAAGGAGGCTAAATAATGCCTTAGAAACATTAAGAAACATTTCTAATCAAAGGAAATATAAGGAAACACCAAAAGAGCAGTTTAAGCAAAAACGTGCTCTAAGCTTGGAGAGACATGGGAGAGTACCCAAATATTGTTCTAAGACCTTAGTAATATCCTAATGGTCATTTTAAGTCAATTACCAAAGAAAACCAAGCTTGAAAACAAGTTAAAATCACAAAATGTGCTTTAAGGAGTCTTAAAGCACGTTTTGAAAAATTGTCTTGTAAATGAGTTTTGAATGGCTAAATGTCCATCATTACCTTTAATTAATATGTGTACTAATAGTATCACATTTGGAGGTCTATATCAATGGGAAATCAAAAATTTCACAACAATGTGCCTTGTTTTTGATGAATAGTGAATTAATTAAGCTAGTTTATAACATAAGTCTATATAAGTGAGACATTTGGTCAACAAAGACTAAACTACCCTCATTCACTAAAGGGGGCCGGTTTTTAAGTGTGACTCAACACTTATCTAGCTAAGTAAAGAGAAAGCAAAATAAGTAAGTTATAAAGCATAAAGTACTATTCACCTTTTAAGATAAATATCACATTTGCTTACCTCTCTCCTCACTTCTTCATTCTTCCGTTTCACACGATTTCTTGCTCTCTCTTCTCCATTAACGTGAAGCTCCTCCATGCTAGCTCCACCTTCTCTTGCACACATCTTGCTCATTTTAGCTCCAAATCCAAAACAAAATACATATTCTCTTAGTTAGCTCAAGCTCCTTTCTATCTTTTCAAAACTTCAAGAGCTTCATTTTGGTGCCAAGTCAAACCACCATTAGAGGAGGAAATTCAAGTTTGGAGACTCCATTGGCATCTCCATTTCTTAAGGTAAAGAAAGTGTAAGAAAATCTAGGTTTCCACCATTTTCTTCACATGACCGAAAATATATACTCATGGGACTCCATGTTTATGCCTTGTTCTAGCTTGTTTCTACTCTTCAAAGGAGAGAGGAGGTCCTTCTTGCTTCACATCCAAGTTGTCTTGAGAAACCAAGGTAAAATAATCACATTAATACCTTAAAACATATTTTAAACCTAGGGTTTGTTCCTTAGGGTTAATGTGTTATCTAGTACTCATTGGAGTCATTGGATATTGGTTAGAACATTGGCAAGGAGAATCACATTGGTGACCGAGATTGAACAAAGAAAACCTAAGGAAAAAAGCTTTAAGCTTGTGAGAAAACAAGGTAAATTACTTACCTTAAGGTGTCTTGTTGTTTAAGGGAATGAGATGTGGATATATGATGATTTTAGTGTAGAGTTTATATTGGGAAGGTGCTATAAAACCTAGGAGAAACAATGTCTATACTTGTGAACTTGTGACTAAGGAGCAAATGAGAAAAGAGATAGTTTAAGAATATAAAGGTGAAGTACAAGAAGCATTTTATTTCAATGGGAGCCTTGTTGAGTGTATTCGCAGGTTGAAGGCAAATGTATGTGGAAATTCAGTGGTTAAGATTATTGTCATTTAAGGGCCTAAGTGCCAAGCATTTTAAGTTTAAGCATTATAAGATGATGTGGTGAAGTTTTAGTGTAAATTGGGTGTTAAAGTGTTGTGATGAGAATTTGTGTGGTATTGGTTGTTTGATGGAGAAAAACCATTGTTAGGAAGTACTATATACTAGAGAACCCATGGCAAAATTTAAAGGAGAGTTTAAGTGTTTAAGATATCCTAAGGGAATTTAATGATTAAGGAAGTACTAGGAATGTTCTATGGGTTGTCTTGATGAAAAAGGGTGAAGTTAAGGTGTTTTAATGACTTATGATGAATTAGGTATCACCATGGAAGATTTAGGAATCAAGAGAATGTATTCGAGTGTTTAGGACTTAGGCAAATGTTGATGCACAACTAGGAAGGAGATAATGTGATGATGATGGAAGTTTAGACTTGTTAAGGAACCTTAAGTAAATGTTTAAAAGAGTTTTAGATAGTGAGAGATGCTTGGGAGATGATGTTATAGTGGTGAAGAAAACATTTGGCATAGTGGTTACACTAGGTATGAACCACCACCTAGAAACCTAGAGGAAAACATTACAAGTGTTAGCATTATTGCAAGGAAAATGCATAATGACTAAGATGGGTCTTGGTGGATGACTTAAGGTATTTTAAGGAGGGCTTAAGGTGTATTTGAGGTGCCCAAATGAGGTTATAACATATTAGGATATATGAGGAGAAGTTTGGAGTTGAAAAGGAATTTAGAAACAAGTTTTTGGAGCCGACCGGCCTTAGGACCGGACTTGCAAGGTCGGTCGGGCTCTGTTACACTACCGGGAAATGTTTCTGGAATCGACCGGACTTGGGGACCGGACTTGCAAGTCCGGTCGGGCTTGTTTTGTGAGAGGGAAAATGTTTCTGGAATGGACCGGACATGGGACCGGACTTGTCAAGTCCGGTCGGCATGAATTTGTACGGTTATAAGTCTCTGGAATCGACCGGACATAGGACCGGACATGTAAGTCCGGTCGGAGTGAATTTTTCCAACGGTAAAAGGGTACTGGAATGGACCGGACTTGGCAAGTCCGGTCGGTAAGTCCGGTCGAGCCTAAAAAAAAAAAAGGAAATTCAAATTCTAAGAATGGTAATGGGTAATGAGGTATGCCCTTGGTAGGGTGGTAATGATTGGGACCCTAAGAACTTAAGGAATTAAGTTAAGATTAAGTATAAGTTTTAATGTTTAAAGTTAAGTTGTAAGACCAAGTCATAAAGACTTGAGAGGTTATTGAGTGGAAGTCCTTAGGGACTAAGTGAGTTAAGTAAGGTTCAAATAACTAATAACCTAAAAATGAATGAATGTTTTAGGTTTGTGAATTGGGACCCCGAAGAAGGTTAAACAAACAACGATCGACGGTGAACGGTACAATCCTTCTTGTGACCTGCTTGCTAACGAGGTGTCCCTCGGCTTGTGTGCTATCTGTTTATTTGCTATGACTAAAACAAGATAAAGCATGCAACCGGTTATATTGTTCTCGTTGTGATTGTGTTATATTTACACTAACCCGCGAGACTTGAGATTGCTACTAACCAAGTTTAGTACTTACTGAGTTAAGGTTGAGAACTAAGTATCGGTGATTGTTGGTTTTACCCGTCAAGTTTAACTAACACTTGGTAATTAAGGCTTTCACTAACCATAACTTGGGGTAGGAGTGAGGAATCCGGAATGGTACCGGCACATGTGTATTGGGGGAGGTCGGTATCTGAATCAGATCCGACTTCCAAATAAGACTGGTCATTAGACTCGTCGCCTAGGGTCAACAAATCGACCCGACCACCCGGGCTACTGTTTGAGGTGGGAGGCACATTAAGGAAGGCGTGGGGGGATCAAGCCTACATCCCCAATAAATTAAGAAAGGTAGCTTATCGTCGGATAGTGCACTGCTACCGGCTAGGGTTAACCAAGCCCTACAAGATAAGCAACCAATTAAGGGCTAACCAATCTAATAGTGGAGAGGTTGGCAAGTATAAGACTAAGATTGAGATTGAGATTAATTAAGGTAAGGTAAGGAACTGAGATTAAGGAAATGAGGACTAAGGAGGGGGTTACTAACCCACTTGATAAGGGAACGCTTGAGTCGTTCATTACTTGTGAACTATATATGTTCATCTGTGGTTATTGTTATTGCACTTCATATTATGTTGTGTATGTAATCAATTTCCATGCTATCGACAATTAGTCGTCGTAGCCCCGTTAGCTTGGGGGCCATGAGAGGGTGTACCAGCATTCGTGCTGACCCCCTCGGGGGCTATTTTTACACTCTGCAGGTAAGAGGCCCATGAGGACGCACTACGAGAGTAGGAGCGGTTAGACTTAGGTGGGGACTTTTATTTTGAGTTCGGGTTGCGCCTGTGCACCCGACTGTTTATATTAAGCTGATGTAAGTTTGGGATTGTGTATAAGATACTAGTACTCGGTTGGTTGTGGTATTGAGAATATTGATGTTTAAGTTGGGTAAGTGTTTTGGATAAGTATTGTAAGTATTAAGCCGGTATATTCTATCGATCAGACCGTGGCAAGGTCCAGGTGTTGTTTATTTCCGCTGCGACGTATTCGATTAAGTGTTCAGATTGCGATAACCACGATAGGCTTTGGATGGGGTGTTACAAAAAGTGGTATCAGAGCGTAGTTACGCTCTGATCAAGAAATACCGGATATAAGTAACCACCGAGTTAGGATACAAGTTAAGGAGTAAATTGGGTTAAGGGTGTGAGAAGTTAGAGTGAGTAGAGTCAGATGACCACTAATAAGTGTGGATTGTCTTTACCGTCTACGGACGTTAAATTTACTAACCAAACAATGGTGAGTACGAATCTAATGTAAGTTATGCTTGTTCAGATGGCAGGACGCCCTAGAGGAGGCCGAGGTCGCGGCCGGGGTGAGGATATTCCAGGGATACCTGGAGGGCAGACGATCGCAGAGATCGTAGCTGCCGCTTTAGGGCACATGGGCTATCAGCCTGGTGTGGGTGCACCACCTCCACCGCCACAACCTAGGGAACCAAACTGGGTGAAGAGTCTATCAGATCTTCGACCCGCTCATTTCAAGGGGGAGACCGATCCCGCCAAGCTTGAGGCGTACATCTCCGAGCTGGAGACCGCCTTCGAGACCCTTGATGTCCCTGCTGGGATCAAGGTGCGCTTAGCTGCTTTCTACCTGAAGGGGGCGGCGGGCGATTGGTGGAAGCTGGTGAGGGCCGAGCATGTGGCCAATCCAGAGTTCGGCTGGGAGCAGTACACCGCCTTGCTACGGGCAAAGTACTACCCCGCCCATGTCCAGACGAAGAAGCGCTTGCAGTTAGATGCGCTTAAGCAGTCGGACAAGATGACGGTGGACGAGTATTACTCAGAGTTCACGCCTTGCTCCGTCTTCTGCCAGGTCTAGGGTATTCTGACCAGATCTTGGGGACCGCTTCTATGGCGGGCTTAGCCATCGACTCCGCTACGGCATGGGGCCGACGAGTTACACTACCTTGCAGGTAATAAGAATGATTGAAATTGAGTAAGTGGTGAATAAGATTTAGATTATGAGAATAAGTGAGACTAATACTATGGAAAAGCAGGAGTGCTATCATGCCGCTGCTAAGGTTGAGATTACCGTCCAGCTGAGGGACGAGGAGAATGCAAAGCGGAAGAGTGCTGGGAAGAGCTCAGAGAGTCAAGGGCAAGGAGGGTACAAGAAACAAAAGTACCAGCCTCAGGCCCAGAAAAATCAGAACCCGAAGGGGAAGGAGGGAAAGGAGAAGGCTCCGGAAGAGCCATTGAAGCTGACTATGCTATGCAGCTACACCTGCGCTCTAAGGCGCCAAGGGTGAGAGAAATTGATATTAAGTGAGTTAAGAAATAAATTAGTAACTGATTGAGATATGTGAATATTGACATTGTGAATGATCAGGATCTGAGACTGAGAAAGGGGCCGGTGGTGGCTACCATCGACGCTTCATCTGTAGATGGTGTCACAAGGACCACCCCGGGCTCGACTGTAAGGGGAACAAAGTAGAGTGCAACTTCTGCGGAGTACTTGGACACCGAGCATATGAGTGCTACGGGAATCCGGAGAGTAAGAATTCAGACCCAGTTTTAAGGTTAAGGCCAAGGCTGATCAGGGATCTGGATCTGACGGTCAGAGGAGGGGGCAACCAGCTGCAGACAAGAACCCACGGGCAACCCAGAAGACGGGGCCCACTCTACACATGGTGGATCGGGACGATGAGCCTGAGCCCTCATCGAGGCCAGGTACCACTATAACCATTAGTAATAAAACTACCTTCTTACCGCATTATCATGCATGTTTGGTGAAATATATGAGTTAAGTAAAAATAAGATGAGATTAGAACCTAAGTAAGATATAACCTACTACCACTTTAGGAAGATTCAACATCTGCTACCCTATGCCATCTACATCTAACCCGGAGCACACCGACATCGAAACCATACACTTTCCAACCGAACAATGTCAGGTTATCCGCCCAGGTATGATTTTATTAAGGGGATACCTGACACCCGACGCACAAATAGCCATCATCAGAAGATGCAATCAACTAGGGATGGGACCGGGAGGTTTTTACACACCGGAGTACCCAGGGGGAGCAAGGAGGAAATTAAAGATGATGAGCTTGGGCAAGGATTGGAATCCGTATGCCAAGAACTACCAAACCATGAGGGAGCAAGATGGAGTCTCACCACCGGGAATACCCGAAGAGTTCCATCCAGTTATTACACAAGTCGTGGAAATCGCTCAGCAGTTGGAGGCTGAACCGATTCCAGACATACAAGCGGACATTTGTATCGTAAACTTCTACGAAAAAGATGGGAAACTGGGACTACACCAGGATAAGGACGAGACAACGGAGTCTCTCGAAAGAGGGATACCCGTAGTGTCTTGGTCCATTGGAGATGATGCGGAGTTTTTATACGGCGAGCAGAAGCGTGCGGACCGTGCAGATAAGATATACTTAAGTCAGGTGATGTATTAATTTTGGGAGGAGAATCAAGGATGTTATACCATGGGATTAAGAGAATCAAGCTGAATACAGCACCGTCAGCAGTAATCAATGCGACGCATATGAGACCAGGAAGATTAAACCTAACCTTTAGACAATATTAGCCATGTAATGTTAGAATGAGATGAGAAATGAGATGTAAGATGAAGCACATGTTGTAAACAGGATGGTCATGAATAAAATAACAGTGTTGTTCATATAAATTGTTACGACTCTTGTTATACCATCAATACTCATGAGCTTGTGAACACAATTAGGTTATGGACTCGGTACGGAAGGTGCACTAAGCATACTCACAGAGGCACAGGCCGACGCTAGCGGTACTATCCTCACCGGCACCTTTCCGATCAATGGAATTGAGGCATCTGTTCTCTTCGACTCAGGGGCCTCGCATACCTTTGTCTCTGCATCATTTGCGAGCAGGTTGGGGCTAGACGCCGATGAGCTACCCGACTTCTCGGTTACGCTCCCGTCTAAGGAGAAGGTTCGTTGCACTCGTTACTACCGAGGAGCCACCATCAGAATTAAGGGGGAAGACTTCCCAGTCAGTTTCATTGAGTTCAGTAAGCTAGGATTTGATGTTATTCGGGATGAACTGGTTGGAGCGGCACAAGGGACGTATCCTCTGCGCCGAGCATAGATTGCTGCTCAGGAGTCCGTCTGGGGTAACAATATCATACCGCCAGAGGCCCAGGGAGCCTTCGACTAAGATCATCACCGCCATGGCAATGCACAGAGAATTAAGGAGAAAGGAAGAAGTATACCTCTGCTATGTACAGGACATAGAGAGAGACCCTGAGTTCGACCCCGACTTACCGGTAGTGTCGGAGTTCCCCGACTTATTTCCACGGGAACTGCCCGGCATGCCACCCACTCGGGAGGTAGAGTTCACCATTGAGCTGCTACCTGGTACCGGACCGATAGCCAAAGCACCATACCGTATGGCTCCGGCAGAAATGACTGAGTTAAAAGAACAACTGAAAGATTTGTTGGATAAGGGATTCATTAGACCAAGCGTGTCACCATGGGGAGCGCCAGTCCTCTTCGTAAAGAAGAAGGATGGTAGTCTCCGCCTCTGCATCGACTACAGAGAGCTGAATGCAGTAACAGTGAAGAATAAGTACCCACTACCCCGCATTGACGATCTGTTCGATCAGTTGAAGGGAGCATCTGTGTTTTCCAAGATTGATCTCAGATCGGGGTATCATCAGATAGCCATTAAGGAGGGAGATATTGAGAAGACGGCATTCCGGACACGATACGGCCACTATGAGTTTACAGTGATGCCGTTCGGTTTGTCGAACGCGCCAGCGAAGTTTATGGATCTGATGAACCGCTTGTTCCGGGAGCAGCTGGACAAGTCGGTTGTGGTTTTTATTGATGATATTCTGATATATTCAAAGTCTAAGGTTGAGCATGAGGAACATTTGAGGAGGGTGTTGGAAATATTAAGGGAGAACCAGCTATATGCTAAGTTCTCCAAGTGTGAGTTTTGGCTTGACCAGGTCTCTTTCCTAGGTCATGTCATCTCAGATGCTGGGATCGCAGTAGATCCATCAAAGATTGATGCCGTACGTACCTGGCCAAGGCCGAAGACTGTTACCGACATCCGGAGCTTTCTCGGTCTGGCAGGTTACTACAGGAGATTTGTTAGAGATTTCAGCAAGGTCGCGAAGCCAATGACCAGTCTGATGAAGAAAGATGCACCATTTATGGACAGTCGACTGTGAGAGATCATTTCAGCGCTTGAAGGACTCACTGACCACTGCACCGGTACTGACCATTCCAGACGGTACAGAGGGCTTTGAGGTTTATTGTGATGCATCCGGCAGAGGGCTGGGTTGCGTGCTCATGCAACATGGCAAGGTGGTGGCATATGCCTCACGCCAGTTGAAGAAACATGAGGAGAACTACCCCACACATGATTTAGAGCTGGGAGCTGTAGTCTTCGCTTTGAAGATATGGCGCCACTACTTATACGGGGTTAGTGTCACGATCTACACCGATCACAAGAGTTTGAAATACATATTCACTCAGAAGGAGTTAAATCTTCGACAGAGGAGATGGTTAGAATTTCTGAAAGACTATGACATTGACCTCCAATACAAAGAAGGGAAGGCCAATGTTGTAGCAGATGCCCTGAGCCGTCGAGCACACTCACTCCATTCGCTAGTTTCTTTCTCCAGCTTGGTTGATGAGGTGCGAGAGGCTCAGAGGACAGATGAGTATATGAGAGAGGTCAGACAAAAGCTGACAGATGGTACCTTTGAGAGTCAGAAATACGACTTCAGACTTCATGATGATGATTTGATCAGACTTAAGGGCCGATTATGCATACCACGAGGTAACACGGATCTGAAAGACCGTATCTTAGAGAATCACACTGTTCTTCAGTTTCCATCCATCCGGGAGCTCTAAAATGTATAAAGACATGAAGAGATACTTCTAGTGGTCGGGAATGAAGACAGATGTTACCGAGTTCGTCTTGAGGTGTCTCACATGCCAGAAGGTGAAATTCGAGCACAGACGACCGGGCGGAATGGTACAGTCGATGCCAGTTCCGAGTGGAAGTTCCATGATATCTCCATGGACTTCGTAGTTGGGCTTCCACCTGCTAGGGGAGGTCTCAACATGATATGGGTGGTGGTGGATCGCCTTACCAAAGTAGCCCGATTCATACCGATGAAGGATACTTGGAAGGTGACCAAATTAGCTGAGTTATTTGAGAAAGAAATCATGAGGCATCATGGCACACCAAAGACCATAGTGCAGATAGAGATACCAGATTCCTTTCGAGGGGTACTGGAGAGCTACCAGAGAAGGGGGTACAGAACTCAAACTGAGTACCGCGTTCCTCCTCAGACAGATGGTCAGACTGAGCGTACTATTCAGACACTCGAGGACATGCTGAGAGCATGTGCCTTAGACTTCCAGGGCAGTTGGATTGACAGATTGCATCTGATCGAGTTTTCATACAACAACAGCTACATGCTTCGATCAAGATGGCACCTTTTCAAGCGTTGTAATACGGTACACCATGTCGTACACCGCTCTGCTGAATGAGTCGAGTGAGACGGTCATTATAGGACCAGAGTATTTAGAACAAGTTAGGCTGAAGTTCAGCAAATCAGGGAGAACATGAGAGCTGCTCAAGATAGGCAGAAGTCGTATGCTGATGTTCGACCGAGGACGAACCTGAAATTCGCAGTGGGCGACCGGGTATTTCTGCGAGTATCACCGATGAAGGGTGTATTCATTTGGGGCAGAAGGGCAAGTTAAGCCCGAAATTTGTTGTCCTTATGAGATTACAGAGCGGGTGGGCCCAGTTGCTTACAGTTGAATTTAACCTGCTGAGCTGGGTAAAGTGCATGATGTTTTTCATGTTTCACAGCTAAAGAATACATGCACCACCCCCCCATGTGTTAGAACCTGAGAGGTTGACTTTAGAACCAAATATGAGATCCGTGGAGACTCCTCAGAGAATCTTGGACAAAACTAGGGACACTCGCCACAATCAGTGCGACTGGTGAAGGTTCTCTGGTCTAACCAGGATGTCGAGAGGCCACGTGGGAATTAGAGGATAAGATGAGGGGGCGAAGTACCCTTCTCTATTTACTGACTAGATCGTCTGTATAGGGTACGGGGCGTACCCCTTTTTAAGGGGGTAGAGCTTTCTCGCTTTTGAGTTAGGAAACGATCATGTTGTCGTTTGTTGGTTGTTTTTAGGACGTGGATTTGTTTAAGTTGCTACACTTTGGTGTAAGTTTGAGTTATATATAATACTTATGTATTGTATTTGAGATTGACCTTTGAGTCTTGAGATGTATGAATGTGAATATAAGATGTGGTATTAAGATTAAGAGAACTGTGTACCGTGAATGGTTAAACACATGTGTGAACTTTGAGGACAAAGTTCTTTTAAGGGTGGTAGATTGAAATACCCCAAACTTAGATATGGTGTTTAAAATGATAACTAAGATATAAGGAGGCTAAATAATGCCTTAGAAACATTAAGAAACATTTCTAATCAAAGGAAATATAAGGAAACACCAAAAGAGCAGTTTAAGCAAAAACGTGCTCTAAGCTTGGAGAGACATGGGAGAGTACCCAAATATTGTTCTAAGACCTTAGTAATATCCTAATGGTCATTTTAAGTCAATTACCAAAGAACCAAGCTTGAAAACAAGTTAAACACAAATGTGCTTTAAGGAGTCTTAAAGCACGTTTTGAAAAATTGTCTTGTAAATGAGTTTTGAATGGCTAAATGTCCATCATTACCCTTTAATTAATATGTGTACTATATAGTATCACATTGGAGGTCTATATCAATGGGAAATCAAAAATTTCACAACAATGTGCCTTGTTTTTGATGAATAGTGAATTAATTAAGCTTGTTTATAACATAAGTCTATATAAATGAGACATTTGGTCAACAAAGACTAAACTACCCTCATTCACTAAAGGGGGCCGGTTTTTTAAGTGTGACTCACCACACTTATCTAGCTAAGTAAAGAGAAAGCAAAATAAGTAAGTTATAAAGCATAAAGTACTATTCACCTTTTAAGATAAATATCACATTTTGCTTACCTCTCTCCTCACTTCTTCATTCTTCCTTGTTTCACACGATTTCTTGCTCTCTTTCTCTTCTCCATTAACGTGAAGCTCCTCTCCATGCTAGCTCCACCTTCTCTTGCACACATCTTGCTCATTTTAGCTCCAAATCCAAAACAAAATACATATTCTTCTTAGTTAGCTCAAGCTCCTCCTTTCTATCTTTTCAAAACTTCAAGAGCTTCATTTTGGTGCCAAGTAAAACCACCATTAGAGGAGGAAATTCAAGTTTGGAGACTCCATTGGCATCTCCATTCTCTTAAGGTAAAGAAAGTGTAAGAAAATCTAGGTTTCCACCATTTTCTTCACATGACCGAAAATATATACTCATGGGACTCCATTTTTATGCCTTGTTCTAGCTTGTTTCTACTCTTCAAAGGAGAGAGGAGGTCCTTCTTGCTTCACATCCAAGTTGTCTTGAGAAACCAAGGTAAAATAATCACATTAATACCTTAAACATATTTTTAAACCTAGGGTTTGTTCCTTAGGGTTAATGTGTTATCTAGTACTCATTGGAGTCATTGGATATTGGTTAGAACATTGGCAAGGAGAATCACATTGGTGACCGAGATTGAACAAAGAAAACCTAAGGAGAAAAGCTTTAAGCTTGTGAGAAACAAGGTAAATTACTTACCTTAAGGTGTCTTGTTGTTTAAGGGAATGAGATGTGGATATATGATGAGTTTAGTGTAGAGTTTATACTGGGAAGGTGCTATAAAACCTAGGAGAAACAATGTCTATACTTGTGAACTGTGACTAAGGAGCAAATGAGAAAAGAGATAGTTTAAGAATATAAAGGTGAAGTACAAGAAGCATTTTATTTCAATGGGAGCCTTGTTGAGTGTATTCGCAGGTTGAAGGCAAATGTATGTGGAAATTCAGTGGTTAAGATTATTGTCATTTAAGGGCCTAAGTGCCAAGCATTTTAAGTTTAAGCATTATATGATGATGTGGTGAAGTTTTAGTGTAAATTGGGTGTTAAAGTGTTGTGATGAGAATTTGTGTGGTATTGGTTGTTTGATGGAGAAAAACCATTTGTTAGGAAGTACTATATACTAGAGAACCCATGGCAAAATTTAAAGGAGAGTTTAAGTGTTTAAGATATCCTAAGGGAATTTAATGATTAAGGAAGTACTAGGAATTTTCTATGGGTTGTCTTGATGAAAAAGGGTGAAGTTAAGGTGTTTTAATGACTTATGATTAATTAGGTATCACCATGGAAGATTTAGGAATCAAGAGAATGTATTCGAGTGTTTAGGACTTAGGCAAATGTTGATGCACAACTAGGAAGGAGATAATGTGATGATGATGGAAGTTTAGACTTGTTAAGGAACCTTAAGTAAATGTTTAAAAGAGTTTTAGATAGTGAGAGATGCTTGGGAGATGATGTTATAGTGGTGAAGAAAACATTTGGCATAGTGGTTACACTAGGTATGAACCACCACCTAGAAACCTAGAGGAAAACATTACAAGTGTTAGCATTATTGCAAGGAAAATGCATAATGACTAAGATGGGTCTTGGTGGATGACTTAAGGTATTTAAGGAGGGCTTAAGGTGTATTTGAGGTGCCCAAATGAGGTTATAACATATTAGGATATATGAGGAGAAGTTTGGAGTTGAAAAGGAATTTAGAAACAAGTTTTTGGAGCCGACCGGCCTTAGGACCGGACTTGCAAGGTCGGTCGGGCTCTGTTACACTACCGGGAAATGTTTCTGGAATCGACCGGACTTGGCGACCGGACTTGCAAGTCCGGTCGGGCTTGTTTTGTGAGAGGGAAAATGTTTCTGGAATGGACCGGACATGGGACCGGACTTGTCAAGTCCGGTCGGCATGAATTTTGTACGGTTATAAGTCTCTGGAATCGACCGGACATAGGACCGGACATGTAAGTCCGGTCGGAGTGAATTTTTCCAACGGTAAAAGGGTACTGGAATGGACCGGACTTGGCAAGTCCGGTCGGTAAGTCCGGTCGAGCCTAAAAATAAAAAAAAAAGGAAATTTCAAATTCTAAGAATGGTAATGGGTAATGAGGTATGCCCTTGGTAGGGTGGTAATGATTGGGACCCTAAGAACTTAAGGAATTAAGTTAAGATTAAGTATAAGTTTAATGTTTAAAGTTAAGTTGTAAGACCAAGTCATAAAGACTTGAGAGGTTATTGAGTGGAAGTCCTTAGGGACTAAGTGAGTTAAGTAAGGTTCAAATAATTAATAACCTAAAAATGAATGAATGTTTTAGGTTTGTGAATTGGGACCCCGAAGAAGGTTAAACAAACAACGATCGACGGTGAACGGTACAATCCTTCTTGTGACCTGCTTGCTAACGAGGTGTCCCTCGGCTTGTGTGCTATCTGTTTATTGGCTATGACTAAAACAAGATAAAGCATGCAACCGGTTATATGTTCTCGTTGTGATTGTGTTATATTTACACTAACCCGCGAGACTTAAGATTGCTACTAACCAAGTTTAGTACTTACTGAGTTAAGGTTGAGAACTAAGTATCGGTGATTGTTGGTTTTACCCGTCAAGATTTAACTAACACTTGGTAATTAAGGCTTTCACTAACCATAACTTGGGGTGGGAGTGAGGAATCCGGAATGGTACCGGCACATGTGTATTGGGGGA
This sequence comes from Limonium bicolor, assembly GCA_023374045.1. Taxonomy (NCBI): domain Eukaryota; kingdom Viridiplantae; phylum Streptophyta; class Magnoliopsida; order Caryophyllales; family Plumbaginaceae; genus Limonium; species Limonium bicolor. Next base: position 40,162,063 of record CM041781.1, read on the forward strand.
GGTCGGTATCTGAATCAGATCCGACTTCCAAATAAGACTGGTCATTAGACTCGTCGCCTAGGGTCAACAAATCGACCCGACCACCCGGGCTACTGTTTGAGGTGGGAGGCACATTAAGGAAGGCGTGGGGGGATCAAGCCTACATCCCCAATAAATTAAGAAAGGTAGCTTATCGTCGGATAGTGCACTGCTACCGGCTAGGGTTAACCAAGCCCTACCAAGATAAGCAACCAATTAAGGGCTAACCAATCTAATAGTGGAGAGGTTGGCAAGTATAAGACTAAGATTGAGATTGAGATTAAAATTAAGGTAAGGTAAGGAACTGAGATTAAGGAAATGAGGACTAAGGAGGGGGGGTTACTAACCCACTTGATAAGGGAACGCTTGAGTCGTTCATTGCTTGTGAACTATATATGTTCATCTGTGGTTATTGTTATTGCACTTCATATTATGTTTGTGTATGTAATCAATTTCCATGCTATCACAATTAGTCGTCGTAGCCCCGTTAGCTTGGGGGCCATGAGAGGGTGTACCAGCATTCGTGCTGACCCCCTCGGGGGCTATTTTTACACTTGCAGGTAAGAGGCCCATGAGGACGCACTACGAGAGTAGGAGCGGTTAGACTTAGGTGGGGACTTATATTTTGAGTTCGGGTTGCGCCTGTGCACCCGACTGTTTATATTAAGCTGATGTAAGTTTGGGATTGTGTATAAGATACTAGTACTCGGTTGGTTGTGGTATTGAGAATATTGATGTTTATGTTGGGTAAGTGTTTTTGGATAAGTATTGTAAGTACTTAAGCCGGTATATTCTATCGATCAGACCGTGGCAAGGTCCAGGTGTTGTTTATTTCCGCTGCGACGTATTCGATTAAGTGTTCAGATTGCGATAACCACGATAGGCTTTGGATGGGGTGTTACAAGTACACATGTTAATTAAAGAGTAATGATGGACATTTAGCCATTCAAAACTCATTTACAAGACAATTTTTCAAAAACGTGCTTTAAGACTCCTTAAAGCACTTTTTGTGTTTTAACTTGTTTTCAAGCTTGGTTTTCTTTGGTAATTGATTTAATATGTTCATTAACATATTTATAAGGTATAGGTATGACCATTAGGTCTTATACAAATTTATCCCAAGCTTAGAGCACATTTTTGCTCTTATTGACTTTAAGGTATTTTCTTATGTTTTATTTGGTTTAACTGTCTACTAAGGTTTACTAAGGACTTAATTAGCCTTATTAAATCATAATTGAATATTATTAAGTCTTGGTAGGCTCTTTGGGTCCTAACCAAGTTCACTCCAAGCTTAGAACATGTTTTTGCTCAAGCTGTGTCTTAGTGCTTATTGCATTTTACTATGGTTTAAATTGTTCACTGATGTTTCCAAGGCACTTTTAGCCTTTACAAACCATACTTTTTTTTTTATCTACATATCAAGGTTTGGGGTATTTCAGTTTGTTTACTTGTTTTTGTACAAGAATTATTTCCTTCGTATTACTCTGCATTTACCATGCATCGGTCCTGGGACCTGTGGGTTATGGCCCACGTTCTTTGTGCATCTTTGGCCAACGGCCGCACGGTCATTTCTGTTGATTTTCACTCAATAGGCTTGCCCCCTATTCGTTGACATTTCTCAAATTCCTATCTATCCACTAGATCATTACTACACAAGTGCAATACTAAAACACTCAGTCCTACAGAGTGCAGAGGCATAAACCATTGGCGGTAAATCTCTAATGTGATCGCAATAGGAATGAACATTGTTTCCTTTACCATCCTTTCTCATCAACTTCATATCATTATCTGATTATACTCTTACAATGGTCGCTTGCTGCGTACCATGTTCTTACTCATTTTCATGGCATCCGCTACTACTTTAGCTTCCGCTCAAGTGTTCTCGCCATTTACACTATGGCTGTAACACCCCTAATCCTAAACCTGTACTAACGTCGCAAGTCGTAGCATAAATAAATAATGTCGCAGCGGAATTTAAATCTATCTAACCACGGTGTTACACGCCGTTACTCACCCTTGTGAGCAACAAGGCATCCTTACTCCATCCATCAACTACTCAACGCTGTGATGAAGAGATACTGAGCACCCTAATAATTATAGACCAAATCCAGACTAAATGAGCAACTAAATAAAATACAACAAACTTCAAAATATAATATACATAACAAAACTACAGGTGTTTATTAAAACATAGCAGCTACCCTGTCCCCGCACTCTGGCTTGTTTCTTCTTCAGTAACCTGAAATGTTTTGCCCAATAAAGGGCTCAGCAATCGAAATGCTGGTATGCTAAATGTAGTCCTAAGCCATCTAGATTCCTTAAGTCGTTTTAGCCATCTTGATATTAGATTCATTACAAAATATTCCGGTTTACAATAATAGTAGGAACAACTGTAACCATAAAACAAACATACAACAATCCTCCTGCAAACATTAGTGCACAGTAATACACCTCAACCAACAATCAACACCAAACAAGATATATAAGTAATAAACAACTGTACTTGTTAGTAGGCCACTTGACCCATATCCTTTTAAACCAATCACTTAACCTTTCCAATTAATCTCAGGCGTCATGTCAAGACAACCCTTAATAACTTTTATTGATGGACAGTGTGTCCCCTGGGTTCCAAAGGAACCGTTACCAGCTGACCTTATGGCCCTGGATAATATTTGACCGATCCGGTCGAACCTGTGCACCAACGGCAGTGCCTTCCGCCATCCCCGAATGTGGCTGATGGATTTCCTTTGAGTGAGTCCCCATTGAAGTCTCTCGTAGTGATCACGATGCGCAACCAGAAAGTCGAAACAGTCTGGATTCCTCTCTTTATACATTAACTCTTTTGTCAGTGGTACAATAACCAATATTTGAATTAAGACTATAACAGTTGACCATCAGTTAGGCTAAACAATACCTAAAGGTCAGTTAGTCTTTTCCAGTTTGAATGTATAAACTCCCAGTCATAAAACATTCGCGTACAAAATACAACGCAACAGTTTATGCAATACAGTACACCATATCATATACATAAAATCACATATATCGTTCTTGATAATTAAACATGTAATGTCTGGACCTTAGGATAATCCTTAGGACATTCAGACCACACAATTAACATACCGTTCACCGAGGTAACAACTAGCTTGATAGTTCGCGTTCTAGTAAGTCTTTCCCGTACGCTATTATTTATACATGCAATAACGTGTATTATTAATATGACCGTCCACTAAATATTACAATGCAGTCATCATAGGGTATTATTCTCGTTCTATATTAACTCTGTATGTTCTTTAGTTTCCCCTGTTATTTTAACAGTGATTCTAGATAACCTATCAGTTCATCATTTCATGTGCAGTTCACATGTGATAATGATTTTTCCATTATACGGTATATCTTTATCTCATTAATTATATACTCATAATTATTTCCACTTACCATTTATATCATATCATGTAGTTATCTATGTTATAACCACCTTTATTTAATAAACTTTATATTATATTTCATAATATACCATAATACATTATATTACTTAATCTTAATCCCTTTCCTTATTAAATTACAAAACCACCACAATAATTCGGTATTTATATCTTGTACCCAACAACTTTTATAAATTATCAAATATCCATATAACTTCTATAATTTACTAATTAACCATTCTAATTTCCTGTAATTACACTTTGTGCCCACTAGTTTTTGCAAACTACTAAATAACCATTTATAGTTTCAGTTTTTGCACAATCTTTCCTTTATTCACAATTTAACCCTAAAACTTTATATAAGTTACATATTAACTTATAAACTATAGTTTTAATATTTAATTTTTCTTAAATAACGAAAATACCCTTATACTTTCGCAAATTACATATCCGCCCCCAATTTAAATTCGGTTTTCAATCTATATTTCCATAAATTACATATTCACCCCAAAACTTTTATAAACTTAATATTTTATGTCATAAATCATTTTAACCCAAAGTTTTTAGTCAACACTTTGACCAAGACTTAATTTCTTAATTAATACTTCAATATACCCATAAAATCATTTATATTCTCTGTAAAACCTTAACTTCCCAATAATTACAAAATAGCCCCAAAACTTTATTAAATGTTATTCTTAACTCTTAAACACTTATTTAAATTCACCAAAATTCATAATATTAATTCCTACCTTATATTATACCATAAATACACCAAATAATTCCTTATGTTCTCGGCAATTTATATTTGTACTCTAAACTTTTCAAAAATTACATTTTAACCACATAACTTATTAAAATAGCCATTTAAATACTTGTAGCTATTTTTAATGTTCCAAAAATTTATAAAATAAGTTAATACACCTATATGTATTTCAAAATTCACCAAACACTACATAATGCTCTCGGCTTTAATTAAATTATACCATATGGTTTTAAAACTTGTTTTAAACTTTATAATATGTATATATAAATGTATATAAGCCATATAACACTTCTAAAAATTATATTAATGACATAGAATGATTATAAACTAAAAATAGAACATAAAATCCCTATAGCTCTCGGTTTAAATAAATGTGTAACATAATTAATTTCTATGACCTAAACATATACCTTAAGGTAATAATCTTACCTTATATGTTATAAATTATTTTCTTGACAATATACGCTATAGTTTTTCGGTCCTAATTTATTTAAAGGTTATACAAAATTTTTATACCAAAGTTTGAAACTTAAATCAAACTTAAACTTAATAAACCTTATTTATATAAACTTACCCTTTAATCAAGACAATTCTTGTACTTGATTTTTCCTTGAATTTCCAAGCTCCTCAAATGCTATATTGAAGTAGATAAGTCGAATTCCTTGTACATATGTAGGAGATTTTTTTGTTAGACTTCTAACAAAAGCTTATAAATAATATTTGTAGTAATTTTACAAGAGGTTACCTTAGGAATTTATCAAGGTATTTTTGATACACCTTGAGATGATTGTAGATCCAAGTTTCCTTCATGAAATAATGAAGAGAATATAGATTTAGAAGACACAATTTTCGGACATATAGGAGTAATTTGTCAAGGGTTTTCAAATATGAAAATACCTTAGATTAACCTTGATTACTCCTTGGATTGATGTTGAATCAAGGCAACTCCTTGGAGTACAAATTGTTGGCAATTTCTTATAAGGTAGCTAGGATGGTTCTTGCTTCAAGACTTGATAGAATTAACTAGGAAATTACATTAAAATGGTATTAGGAACTAATACACCATTAATGGAGTTTATTAACACTTAGGAATTTAATTAGGAAATGAAGAGAAGAGAGCTTAAGATGAGACACTTACCAATCGGTTTGGACATGGCAAGTGAAATGGAATCACTTACGTAAGTATAAGGAGAATTGAAGCCTGTCATTAGTAATTATTCTATGTCATGATTATCCTTACTTTGATTACAATATTAGCTACATAATATCTCTTATTTTGTTAGGTATTCGGCTGAGTGGAGCAAAATCAAATTGGCATCTTCCAATCATGCAATTAATCGGCTACAAAGGAGTGGTTCTCAATTAACTAGATTAGTTAATGTTATGTAATGATTTAAGACTTCATAAGTTTGATTAATATGGCTAATTTATTTATCTTTGCAGGTGGAGATGATCGGTTATTCTGGAGCAAATGGAAGCTCCACCTCATGCTGTTTACGGTAATGTATAGCTAGATAGCTTAGATTCTTGTTTGTTAATTTACAATATGGCAATCATGTAAGTTAGGTCATGGTTTTATTTGCTTAATCAAGTGGTAATCAATCACCCCACTACAGATTCCAATCGGCTGCTACATGCTCATTTGATCAACATGTTTAATTTGTTTAATTGCCTAGTGAGTATATGACTAGATTTTTGCAACTTATTTCATTATTTCAAATTAAGCTAATGTTTGTGATTTTTATTGCAGGTAATACGGTGGAGCAGTTTTATTAGACTGCTATTAGTTGCTCCATTATCATAAACAACTTGCTAGGATGAGTCATCTTAGCATATGACATAATTTGTAACAAAACTAGCCAAAATAGACTAGAAATCTCGCCCTACATGGAGATAAATTGGGACTGATTTTTCATTTGATTTTTGTTACAATATATTTTACTAAGACCATACTAATATGTGTAATAGGTTCCAGCATTTAATTGGTACATTTTTATTATGGTAAAAGATGAAAGTTTTAAGGTAAAAATACTGATTTTAGGTACCTTTTTGTCCTAAAAATCGCCCCCATTTATACTATGAGTTTAGTACTGCCATCAATTGATTTAGATTTTCATTGTATCCACTTTTAAGTTTATCAACTCGTGGCTCCTCAAAAACTTCAAGGCAATTGCGTAAAACGCATTTTCGTGACACCCGAAGGTGCATTTTTGTGCTTTAAGAACTTTATAAGAATTAATTAGTCGCTATGTCTTTCAAGTGTTTATTGACATTTTTTATAGTCAATAATAATATTTTAAGGTGTTACATTGAGTTATATGGGGTTATATAAACTCATAACACAATTTTCGGGCTACCCGGGCAAAAAGGAGCGTTAAGAAACTCCCCCGAGTATTTTGTCTTTAACTGAGAATTTATCTTGAGAACCTTGTCTTAAATGTTCACTGAGGTACTATTATGTATTTCGAATGAGGTGTAATGCTTTACTTAATTTAATATGGTATTTCCGGGACTTTCGGGCCTTAAGGGGCCTTTAAGAGAATTCCTGGGTATTTCGTATTTTTACTCAGTTCCAACTGAGGACTTGTGTTTCAAAGGTCATATAATGATCCTTGGTTGACTTTATATGATGTGTATAGCTTATATAATTTATTTACTTAAGGTCGGGCTTTAACGCACGTTTTTGACCTTAAGGAGTTTAGGTGCGTTCTTAACGCTTGAGTGTTTATATACTCTCTTAGGGTTTAATAATCCCCCAGATAATATATATTTATCATTATTTAATTATTTAAATGTTAGGGGTATTTCAATGGCTTGCCATTCACTTGGCTCAACAAGATACACTATTCTTTTAAATCTCTCTACGCACTTGCGCACGGCTTACTCTGCAATTCATATCGCACACGTGCTGTGTTTACAACTCAACCGATTACCCTCTCGGTTCCGACCATTGCTATCAAAGCCTGTCTAAATGCTATTTCTGTTCAATTACTCCTTGGCAATAAACACATGCTCAAGTTTCACTACACAGCTTTAGTGGTTTCACATTACATACTTAGTGGTAGCCTTTCTCTGGAGGATTCACGCAATTGCCGCTCCCTCGGCCCTACAATAATGAGGGGTATCCCCACTGTAAGGTAGTGGTTCATTCTCCACGATTCCTTTTATGCCTTTATGCATAGGTTTGCAATGTTTAAATCTACAATTTGTAGTTGGTTTTCCAGCTTACAAGCCGCACTGCCTCGAGCCATGCTCTTTGTGGGCTGTTTATTTAGGTTTTTCCTTCTTCTCCGTATACCATTAAATGGTTTGGAGGTATTACAGGGTTTTTGATACGGTTGTTTCATCACGCTTTCGTACATGGAAGTCCCTTTAAGTATCTTGATATTAATTCATGCCTTCTGGCAATTTAGGGTATCCCGTGTTATGTGGGTTCCCTTCGGGTTCTACCCGAGTGTTCGCTTTACACTTGTGTTATCAACACGATGTTTCGTTCAACTACTGCTGACTCTGGCACCCTTCACGGATTGCTCCTGGGTGTTACTGAGTTGCGCCATTACATCTGGCTTAACTTATGGGTATGTTCAGTTCCTTACCCCGCCTTGTGGTTATATACTTTAATTGTCCCATTTAGGGTTGTAACGTCTCCCGTTATTGGGTAGATCATTGATACTTTTCCTTTACCTTCTTGGTCAGGTCGTTATTCTCTTCAGTGAGTATGCTGTGGGAATTTTATCCCGTTCATCAAACATTGACGCGTTCATTTTAGGCAGTCACCGTATTGTTTATGTTGGGTATTCATTCCAGTTATCATGTGTTTCCTTCGGGATTCCTGAGACATATCCAATGTCTATACTTAATACTCCGTGCTTCTCGCACTTTTGACTCTTTAATCATCCTCTTGGACTGGGTTCTTGTCTCCTTTAGCATGGTAAGCTTCCCTGATTTCTTCGATCATTCGAGGTGTCCAACTATCGTGGTTTAAACTTATCTTATGCTCCGTAGTATGGAGTCGACTACTTCCCATGCTCCGTACTCTACTTGTATACACACATGGAGTATCTTATTGATACGTTATCACTTACCCAACTAACTCATAACTGTTCTATCAGGCCCGCAAGCTCCTTCGGAGGGCGGTCGTCCCATGTCTCGTTTGTGTATACTTGTAGTGTCAGTCCCACGCCTAGGTGAATTATTCTGTTGCCAACTCCTCTTGTATCATTCTATGATAACTATCCGTGGTTCTCTGGTTTGGTTTTAAAATTTGGGGTTTTTTTGGAAAATTTTGTGTTTTAAAAGAAGTTTTTGAGTTTTGTGAATAAAATCTTCACGGCATTTCGTTGCCGGTTGCTTCTTACCAATTCTAGCTTCTCACAGACTGGTATGCTCTCTATACAATGATCAGGCCGTTAGGCCTTTTCAAGGTTTCATTTCACATTTCTTAAGGTTTGAGTTGCTATATTGGCTTCGTTCGCCATGTTGGTACTTTGCTAAGTACTGGTCACTTGTTAAAATTCCTCTTGGTACTCCCGTCATTACTGCACTTGCCGTGGCAAGTGCGCGGTACAGGTGGTTTTTAGGTTAACTCATACCGGTCACGGTATTGTTCACATTAGTATTCGGTAGCCTTGCCGGCTTTTCCTTTGATCCCTTAGTTGGATCACTACTCCTTAGAGCTATTTCTCGTTCATCTAGACATGGCTGTCATCCATTTAGGTGCTTCTCCACTCCCGGAGTTCCTTTATTCACTTAGTTCTGTGTTCAAACTCGTTGCTCATTCCCACGTCTTTATTGTGGTTACCGAGGTTTAACTCGTTTAGGCACTACTTTAGTGGTCCTATTCGGGTATGACCCGTAGATGTGCTCGTAGCTGTCTAAGCTATGTATGGTAGATATTGCAATCCTTTTGGGTGTGGTTGGGCGGGTGTACCTACTCTTGACTAGGTTCTTAGTCAGTTAATATACCGGTGGGGGTATTACTTAACTATGGCGGTCCGTGGACTTGTGTCCCGGTTCTCGTTATTTCTCATGAATTCGCCTTGCTGCACTGTTGGTGCTTTCCTTCTTGCTGCTGCTTGGCCAGCCAGGTTCTTGCAACTGCTAAGCACGTCGCCACATGCTGCCGCAAATTCTGGTCTCCTTGGATTAGGATTACTCGATCTCCCGCCATTAAGTGCGGTTATAATCATTCATGCGGGATCTGTCTCCGGGGTTTCCGGTTCCCAGAATCTACCGCATGACTGGTTCTGGTTCATGTAGAAATATTTAACAACTGCCAGATCGGGTTTTCCCGTCCGTCTGGATTCTCTTCCGAGCTTTTAATACGAGGGTTGTGGAGGGCGGGTTTGGTATTGTGGGTATCCAGATCTTACTGGAAGTTCCTATCTAGCGCATCTCTCACGCTACCACTCAACCCTTAGCCCTAAGTTTCTAATTCCTAACTCGGTATTTCCAGTCATCAGAGAGATACTTCGCTCTGATACCATTTTTGTAACACCCCGTCCGCCAAACTCTAAATTACCTCTTAAACAATCACACTTACCCATAACATCGCAGCGGAACTCCAAATACTACGGAAGGTGATGCAACGTTGTTAGCCACCCACGTGGCTAACCAGGCCTAACTCAACTACTGCATCGGTCTGATGGACCGGAATAACCGAGTACTCAATACAAATACATTATTCATTCATTTCTAACCGAGTCTCATACAATACAGTTCTCCATTCAATCCATACTATACTGAGTCTACAACATATGGATGCCGATAACACTTTCGGTCTTAAACCTCATTCAAATACATAAGTAATTAAAATCTAACTACCCATGCTAACCACCGTCCCCGTCCTACTCTCGAACGGAATCATCTTCGGTGTACCTGAAAATAAAAACGATGCCCCTAGGGGCTCAGCTTACGCTGCATATGAAATTCGCATACCCCGAGTGCTAACCGGGGTACGCCGACTACTTTTGTCGAGAGCATGGAGTTCATTTTAATTCAACCAACATGTGTATAGTAATACATTATATATGTACAATACATAAGGATTCAACAATCAATCATGGGATACAATCCCTAACTAACATAACAAGGTTGTTAGTTGTATCATTTTACTCTTAGGCCTTGAGGCTTATACCTCACTATGCCTTGGTTACTCATTCAATAACTCACCCACTCTCTCAGGTTACTTATTCTTATACTTACCCATTCTCTTGGGCTACTCGTTCTTATACTCACCCATTCTCTCGGGTTACTCATTCTTATTATCTCACCCACACTCTTGGGTTAATTATACTCATTATCTCACCCACACTCTTGGGTTACTTATACTCATTACCTCACCCACACTCTTGGGTTACTTATACTCAAGCTATTGTAGATTCTCGAGACACTATAGGTCTCCTACGTCACGCTTGTTTCTCTTAGTACTTTCTTAAGCCAAAACACATGGCTCTCGAGCATAGTTCGACTAGCTCCCGGAACTCTCTCTCAGTTCCTACTACTTTCACACATGTCCGACTACTCTCGGACTTCTCACATTCCCATACACTCCTCTCTCGGAGTGATAATATAATTATGTATATTAGTCTAGAAGCATCACTCTCGATGTTCCTAATGATTTTGGGAACGTTACTTAAGTTCGGGTAACCTTAGGTTTAAGGGTTACCCTTACATTTCATATACTTATACTTTCGGTTATTTTATTATACTGGGTAAAATCCTCATATAGGAGGTTGACCATGTCTCAAGGGAGTACTGATCCCTTAGGTCTGTTTTACTTTCCTTAAAAGTTCACATCTTTTAACTTTCTACAATCCTCTAGATGGAGGTTCATGTGCCATTCCACATTTGTTCATTTCGTGGATTGTTCTAGTTTGGATTTCTAACCATTTCCGGGTGTTTACTAAACCCGTACAACTCTCTCACATACTAGCGAGTTCATAGTTTGTGTTATCGTTATTCTTTAATCAATATCTTGTGTGTTTGCACGTTCCCATTAATTTACGAAATGACCCGCTGTACGAGTTTCTAGCCTTTTGTTACTCAACTATGAGTCGGTCTACACACTAAGTTAGACCTCACCGGCATTCAAGTATGTTAGCTCATACCATATGCAACAAGACATACATAATCAAACAATGGATTATTATCATGCTTTAGTCTTGATTAAGCCGGCACACAAACACACAAATCAATGTAACTCGGTTAGCATGCGGGGTATGAGAAAATCATACCCTTCACCGGTGTTTCACTTTTACCGTGTCCTCACTTTGCTCGGTTCACACACGATTCTCTGATAATATTTCAAACACATTATCATCAATACCAAGCTAATACGGTTATGTAAATAAATACTACCCGTGCTTACCCCTTATCCGTTATCTCGGTTTTACTCTTGTTAATTTTGAGTTCTCACGTCTCAATCAGTCTAACACTTTCTTACATTTTTTCTTAGGGCCTTTACATGTCACCAAACAAGCCTAAACATCATCTAACATCATTAACATTCAAACCCCCATCATTAGAAACCTTTAAAACACTCACGTGGCATTTCTGGGGGTGGTCCGGGACTTGGTCCGGACCCTAAGTCCCGGACCAATACTTCTGCGTACTCTCGGCTCATTTTTCTACCTGGTCCTGGACTTGGTCCTGGACTTAAGTCCTGGACCAATTCCTGCATTCACTCTCGGGCCTTTTTTTTATGCGGTCCGGGACCTTATACAAGGGCTAGGTCCCGGACCCTGCTAAAAACTGCTATTAAGGTGATTTCACCCCCAAATTAACCCTTAATCCACCCCTAATCATTCCATTAACTTTCCACAAGTTTCCTACATAATTAAACATCTCAAAACATGCGCTAAACCACTTCAAATCCTTGGTTAAATGCACACTCAACTTCTTGCTTAAATTCATAAATTTTGCATTCTCATTTTGCACTAATGCACACTTGTGCATTTTCTAACTTATCTTGGCACTTGCATTATTGTTCTCACTCCCTTTGACCATTCCAAGTCCTCCAAGACAATGCACTTCTCATACCAAGTTCATACCTCACTCTTAAAGCCTTAAATCTTCTTTGTTTCCTAAAACTTCTAAGGTACCTAACAACTCTTTTTTTGCTACAGATTTTTGCACCAATCTTCTACCTTATCACAAGCAAAACATCACTTAAACCTCTTAGATTTCTACCGGAATTTCACCATAATCCAGCTACTTTTCTAACATTGCCCAAAACTCATTTCTTCACATAATTCATCCTAAAAACTAGCCAAACCACAAGGGTTCTACCAGCACACATAAAACCATAAAACTCATCAAATTCTCCAAATGCAACACAATACATAAATCATAAAGTGCATAGCTCTTAGGCTCTTAAATCAAGCATTAATTCACAAATGCATTAAGCACTACCACAACTCTTCCTCATCTCAACAAATCACATTCCCACACATGTTGGGGTTCATTATTTAATTTAACCCTTCCCAAAATTCTAAAAGCATTATATTAAGCTCCAAGGTAAATTATTTACCTTTTGTTCACAAGCCTTTCCTCTTTTCACTCCTCTTCTTTCTCTTCTCTTTTCTCTTGCTTGGAAATCGGCCAAAGGCCATGGAATTTCCCATCACCAAATCAATGTTCAAAGCAAGAAATGAGTTTAAGTAAAAACACTTAACCTCATTAATTGGAAATGCTTAAAGCTCTAAAATTGGTGATTACCTTGGAACCCTAGGATGGGGTTTTGATCAAGAATCAAAGGGGAACTCCCAAACCACCATTGAAGACTTGGAGAATAGCTCAAGCACGGAAAATCAAGGCAATAAAACTTGCCAAAATCGGCCAACACAAAAGGGTAAAGAAAAGATGCATTTCCTTTGGATATTTTTACCTTGGATGAAAGAGGAAGCTTCAAGCTTCAAGATGGTGTGCTTTTCTCTTCAAATAGCCAATACCCATGAAAATGAATTTCATCCTTTTCGAATTTTGGAAAGAGAGGATGATAGGACTTTATGAGAGGAGTTCAAATATATAATTTATTTTACCTTTGGAGCTTAAATGAAGCTTGTGCATGAGGTGGAAGTGGAGTTGCCATGGGAGCTTTTGTTGCAGCCCAAAATCGCCCACGGAAGAAGGAGGAGGGGAGGAAACGGATGAGAGAGGCGAGGGAGTTCAAATGGGAAGAAAGGAAATGAGGAAAGAGAAGAAAAAAAGGTAATTAAGTACCTTTTTCACTATTCCCCTTTTTGACTTTTTCAACTCTTCTTTTTCTTTTGTTAATTAGCTAATAGAGAGGGGATGACTTGTCTAATAAAACCTGCCCCACATACTACTTGAACTAGAGCGCTTTTCGTCTTTTACAGAAAACGCTCGTTACTTTACCCGGTTTGGCACTCTTCACTAACCGGGCCCGTTTTTTGGATTTTTCCCGTTTCTTTATTTTTAATGGTTCTTAAGTGTCAATTAATACTTAATTATAGTTATATAGTCAAACATAATTTTTACGGGTCTATTTGACCACTTAAAGTCACGTTTTCGGGTATTCTTGAAAAACGTGCTTTAAAACTCCGTTAGCGTTTTAATCCATTATTTGGATCCGTTTTCTTCGGGACTCATTCCGTATACTAATTAGGCATAAGTAAGCCTTAGGAATCCATCTCGGACCCTAAAGTGATCATATATCTCCCATACTCAATTAACACGCATTTTAGCATTTTTCGTTTTTCAAGCGTTTCTCTTTTCTTTTGGTTTTATTCTCTTTACCAATACTCTCTAGGCACCATTAGGCCTTTAATAATCACATTAGGATAATTTAATCACCATTTTTAGGTTCGGGGTATTAAAGCCACAACGCAGCCCCCAAGAAAGGAATGCCATACCGTAGATGACCGGAGTACTCCATCTGCCGGACCCGAAGCACCACATGGTAGCTACGTGGGGCAGACCCCAGCTGATACGAGCAATTAGAAGGGGAAAGGAGTCACCCAGGGGCTAAATACCCTAAACTTTGCGGGAACCTTAGGCGCTGGTACTAGTACCCAGCGTGTTCTAGGAAGCCGTAAGCCTTTAACCTAATAAACTAACTACATGAACGCATACGTCAAACGCTCTCTTTTCACCACGATAAAACTTAAGACTAGCCCGGAAAAAAAGCTTAACTTAGGGTACCCAGGAGGAGGATTACCCTAGAGAACTCGTCATACCTTAACGAACTGTAAGTAACCACAAAACTACCCTTTTCAAGATAAATTATCTAAGTTGTACTCAACCAACCGAAACGTCCACGAGACCAACCGCTACCAAACTAATATCTCAGCCTGCATGGTGCGCTTGCTACATCAAGCGTTGTGAAGAACAATATATTAATAATTCTTCCTACCTCGCACACTTGCCACCGCAAGTGCTACATCTACAATCAAACCCTACAAGACCGTGAAGACCACAACGAATGATACCATGACTACTGAAATTACCAAATATTCATACAACTTTAGTATCAATCCCATAAATACAACCTAACACGAGTTGGAACACAAAAACCCTCAAACATGAGACCTACAAACCTCGGGAGGACCCAAATAGTCCGACCATCATAACAAAAAGGTATGCAACAGCCTGTAACAATTACACCAGTTAGACGTTAACGAACCATTAATATTGGCTAAGAGCCAAACGCCATAGACATGTATCAGCATTGAATGCCGACCGCTATCAATGACGAGTGTCAAGTCCTTAGGACGACCACGACCCTATACACATGTTATAACACTTCCTAAATGCATCACTATCCTTAACGATGGCAGGAAACCAAAGAATCAATGTAACACCCCAACCGTTAATCTCATCATTACCTCTTAAATTGTCACTAAATGCTCTTACTCACGCAGCTGAACTCAAATTACAACGAGGGGTGAAACAACGCCGTTAGCCACCCATATGGCTAACCAGGCCTATCTTACATACCGTAACGGTCTGATGAACTGGAACAACCGAGTACACAATACAAATAAAATACTCAAATCACTTCCTTGTATACCGAGTCTACAATATACGGATGCCGATAACATATTCGGTCTTACACCTCATTCAAGTACATAAGTAATTAAGGACTAACTACCCATGCTAACCCCCGACCCCGTCCTACTCTCGAACAGTATCGTCTTCGGTGTACCTGCGAAAAAAAACAATGCCCCTAGGGGCTCAGCTTAAAGCTGCATATGAAATTCGTATATACCGCGTGCTAACCGCGGTACGCCGACTACTTTGGGTCGGATATGCATGGAGTTCGTTTTAATTCAATCAACATGCAACATAGCAATACATTATATATGTACACTACACAAGGATTCGCATTCATCTATGGAAGACAATCCTTAACTAACCTAACAAGGTTGTTAGTTGTATCAAATTACTCTTAGGCCTTGAAGGTTATACCTCGCTATGCCTTGGTTACTTATTCAATAACTCACCCATTCGCTCGGGTTACTTAATCTCATTCTCGCCCATTCTCTCGGGTTACTCATTCTTGTACTCACCCACTCTCTTGGGTTACTTATACTTATCTCACCCACACTCATGGGTTACTTACTCTTTATCTCACCCACACTCTTGGGTTACTACTACTCAAGCTCTTGTAGATTCTCGAGACACTACAGGTCTGCTACGTCACACTTGTTTCTCTTAAAACTTACTTAAGCCAAAACACATGGCACTCGAGCATAGTTCAACTAGGTCCCGGAACTCTCTCTTATTTCATACTACTTACACATAGGTCCGACTACTCTCGGACTTCTCACATTCCCATGCACTCCTCTCTCGGAGTTATATTGTAATTATGTATATTAGTCTAGAAACATCTCTCTCGATGTTCCTAATGATTAGGGAACATTACTTAAATTTGGGTAATCTTAGTTTCAAGGGTTACCCATACATTTCAAATACTTACACTTACGGTTATTTTCTTATACCGGGTAAAATCCTCATATAGGAGGTCGACCATGTCTGAAGGGAGTTACTTAGTCCCTTAGGTCTCTTTTACCTTTCTTATAAGTTCACATCATTGGACCAACTTCAATCCTCTCGATGGAGGTTCACTTATCTCTCCACTCTTATTATTTCGTGGATTGTTTCGACATGGTTTTCTAACCGTTATCGGATATTTACTCAACCCGTACTTCTCCTCACATTCTAGGGAGTTCATATGTTTTCGTTATCGTTATACTTTAATCGATAGCTTGTGTGTGTTTGCATATTTCCATTGTCTAAGAGACTACCCGATCTACGGGATTCTAGTCAATCGATACTCACTATGAGTCGGTCTATGCACTATGTTAGACCACACCGGCATACAAGTATGTTAGCTCATACAACATACAACAAGGCATACATAATCAAACAATGGATTATTTTCATGCTTTAATCTGGATTAAGCCGGCACACAAACACACAAATAAGAGTAACTCGGTTAGCATACGGGGCATGAGAAAATCATACCTTTCACCATGGATTTACTTTACCGAGTCACCACACGTTCCTCGGATCTCACTCCTGAATCATTAATCACATATCAAGTGATTCTATTAACATCAATGCTTTACGGTAGGTAAACAAATATTACTCCCGTTACACTTAGTTTTACTCTTGTCAATTTAGGCTCTTAATTCTCACTCACTTCCAACACTTGTTTATACTTCTTAGGACCTTTATTAGTCACCAAACAAGGCCTAAACATCATCTAAAACCATTACCATTCACTTCCCCATCATTAGGGCACTTAAAAACACTTCCTGGTACATTTTACACTGGTCCGGGTTTGTGTCCGGGGTTACAAACCCGGACCAGACACGGTTTTAACTCTCTGGTGCATTTTACATGTGGTCCGGGTTTGAGTCCTGGGATATAAACCCGGACCAACCCCTGTATTCACTCTCGGGTGTGTTTTTGATGTGGGCCGGGTTTGTGTACCAATTTGCAAACCCGGACCACCCCTGGAACTGTCAAAATTTACAGTTTTTTTATCAGTTTTCAAGCCCTAATTCACCTCTAATCATTCCCTAATCATTCCACATGTTTCTTACATGTTTAATCATCTCAAAACATGCTTTAAACCTCTTCAAAACATAGGTCTATTCCTTACTCAAATTCTTGCTCACATTCTCAATTTTTTTTCCTTCTCTGTTACATTATGCACACCAGTGCATTTTAAAACTTCTTTTGATGTTTCATAGCCTTCCACCAACTTACCAAATCATTCCTATAATGTCATCTCTAGCACTTCATACTTGCCTTATTTTCATTTCAAGCTCAACCCCAAATACATATCTCTCCCTAGTAAAATTCTCAAGTGACTAACCCTTAATTTTCATCTCTGTAACATGCCTAGATTATTCCATTGAATGAAATACTCAAGTCCATACTCTCCTAGGCAATTTTTGACAGCACTTGCCTACTTCCCAAGCATTTTCACCACAATTAAATCAGCTCATAAACACTTATTCACCCCTGTTTCGTTTAGGCATCATTAACCACATCAAACTCCCATTTGTTCATGCATATAAACTAGCTTATCTCCTAGGTTTATTTTGCACACTCAAACCCATTAAACATTCTCATTCAAAAATCAACCTTGTAGTCTCATCACTACACAAGTTCAAGGTTACTTAATTCAACCTAACATATGTTTTACAAGTCAAATAAAATCAATACAAGGTGAGCTCTTTACCTTGTTTATTTTTGGTTTTTCCTTCTATTCTTCTTCTTTCTCTTGTTCCCTCTTTCTCTTCTTGTTTCCACACCACACAAAGGAATATGGATTGCTAGCTATAACCATATTCCATTGCACACATAACAACCAATCAATTCAAATTTCCACACAAACTAGTATTTTAAGGAGCTAGTTTTTAAGGCTCTAACTTAGGTATTACCTTAGATTGTCCAAAAGGAGAGCTTGGCAATCAATGATGGAATTTCCAACACTCCACAAGAGCAAGGAGCTAACGGCTGAAATGGGGAAAATTTTCAACGTGGAGAAATTTTCCAAATTTGCAAGAACTAGCTAGAAATGAGTAAAACTCTTGCTTATTATTACCTTAAGGCATCAAGGAGGTGAAGGAGAGTCAAAATCACCCCTTAAAGCTTCAAAAGGCCCAACAACCATGGAAGTGAAGATGGAGATATCAAGCTTTTGTTGGGTGGAAAACAAAGCTCTCACCGAGAGGAATCTAGCGGTACAATTTTTGTGTGATTTGGTGAAGAAACGAGCAAGTTAGAGGAGGAACAAGATGGAGGCTGTGAGCTTCCTTTGAAATCAGCGATGGCTTACAGAGGAGGAAGAAGAAGATAGGCAGAGGGCTGGGCAATCGTGAATTAAGAAAGAAAGGAGGTGAGAGAGTACTTAAAATCTCTTTTCACTATTTCACTTTTTACTTTACTTATTTTCTTGTCTTCTTGCTACTAAATAACTAGCAAGCTTATTAATGTGTGTGTACATACAAATTAAAACCGGCCCATATATATTAATAGCCCGGGTCGTTTTTCGTCTTTTCGAATAACGCTCGTTTTAATTACCCGGTTTCGACACTATTCACTCCCGGGACCCGTTTTCCGGATTTTTCTCGTTTCTTTATTTTTAATGGTTATTAAGCTTCCATTAATAATTAATTATAGTTATTTAATCAACTATAATTTTTACGGGTCTGTTTGACCACTTAAAGTCATGTTTTTGGGTTTTTCTAGAAAAAACGTGCTTTTTGAACTCCGTTAGTGTTTTAATCCATTATTTGAATCCATTTTCTTCGGGAATCATTCCCGTATACTAATTAGGCCTAACCAAGCCTTAGGAATCCATCTCGTACCCTTACGAGATCATATATCTCATATACTCATTTAATGCGCGTTTTAGCGTTTTTGCTTTTCAAGCGTTTTCTCTTTTCTTTGGTTTTATTCTCTTTACCAATACTCTATAGGCACTAATAGGCCTTTAAAAAAATCATATTACAATAATTAAGTCACCATTTTTAGGTCCAGGGTATTAAAATCTACCCCCCTTAAGGAACTTTGCCCTCAAAGTTGGTGAATCTAATATGGTTGGTCTCATGGCATTCTATGCCAAGGTTATAATTCATGTATAACCTTACAGGCTCCACAAGTCAGTTTCATTTCACGTTACACATCCCACACATATATCACAACATGTATAGCAACCAAAAATACTCTTGTACTCTCTCCATGGAGTCGGTCCGAAGACAAGAAGGCAATACAGTCCTCGGATCCATATTGAGTACTATACTACTGATCCCTCAGGTACCGGTCACGTTGAACACTTACGCTTTCTGGTTCACGGCCGTTTCATGACAAATGGGCACTTACTCTCTCGGGCCCACGGTCCCTTCAATTTTGATCAAAATGTTACACATATAGATATCCTCAGGCACTCTGATTGACTCACTCAACACAGGACATTCTCAGGGTACTCTCCCCATCCCGCTGCCTTTGGAAAAATCACACACTGTCACCGCCCCAACCGGTCACTTAGGACCGCTGCACGTACGGTGCAATGGTTTCAAAACTAATACACGCCCACCGTTCTACCAGACATCAAGACTTAAGGCCGCAGCCATCGGCGGGTGATAGCGGTTTCAAAACCAGTTTTCATTTCCATCTTCATACTCGAAGAAAATTCTTTTTCAATTCTGTTTGAAAATTCTTTTTAAAACATCACACAACTCCAAATCCAATTTATGATAGCTGCCTCTTTTCTTTGCATGATTACTTGTGACCACTTATAGGGAGCTTCAAGAATCATCCAACCCTGATGTGATCAGCATCAGTGTTGAACTATCCTTCCACCCCAATTTGTGTTCGGCTTCCCTTGATCGCTAGCAGATCAAGTTCCACCTCCCACGTCAGTTTCAAACAAACAGATAGTCAAACATTTTCGTTTTCTATCTTTTACTCTTTCTAGTCATATCATAAAACAATCTATCTGATTCTTCTCTAATTCCTAGAACTTAGGTCATCCATTATTCTCAATGTAACACCCCTAATCTTAAACCTGTAATGATGTCATAACTCGTAGCATAATAAATAGCAAATCGCAGCGGAAAATAAAACTACCTAACCATGGTGTTACACGCCGTCACTCACCCTTGTGAGTAACAAGACATCCTTACTCTTTCCAACATTACAACTTCTCACGCTATGATGAACAGATACTGAGCACTCTACTTAATACAAACCAAATCCAACTAAATGGGCAACTAACTAGAATACAACAAACTCCAAAATATAATACATAACAATTCCACAAGTGTTTATAAAAACACAGCGGCTACCCTGTTCCCCGCACTCCGGCTTGTGTATTCTTCAGAGACCTGAAATGTTTGGCCCAATGAAGGGCTCAGCAAACTATGCTGGTATGCTAAATGTAGTCCTAAGTCTTCTAGATTCCTTAAGTCGTTTAAGCCATCTTGATATTAGATTCATTACAAGATAATCCGGTTTACAAGAATAACAGAAATACAGTAGACACAGAGTAGTCACATAACAATTTACCTGCAAACATTTAGTGCATAATAATACACATCAAACAATAAACAATACCAACAACCCAAATAAGGTGCACATAATAAACAACTGTTCTTGTTAGTAGGTCACATGACCCTAACCACTTAACCTTTCCAATTAATTTTACCTTAGGCGTCCTGTCAAGACAACCCCTATTAACCTGTGGAAATGGACAGTGTGTCCCATTGGGTTCCAAAGGAACCGATACCAGCTGACCTTATGGCCCTGGATAAATATATACTTTGACCGATCCGGTCGAAACTATGCACCAACGGCAGTGCATTCCGCCATCCCCGAATGTGGCTGATGGATTTCGAGTGACTCCATTATAGTCTCTCGTAGTGATCACAATGCGCAACCAGAAGGTCGAAACGATCTGGATTCCTCTCTTTATAAGTTAGCCCCTTTTGTCAGTGACATAGTAACCAATACTTGAAATAAGACTATCACATTTGACCCTTGTTAGGTACAATAGCACCTAAAGGCAGTTAGTCTCCCTTTTTCCAGTTTAGATGTACAAACTTTTAGTCACAAACATTCGCGTATAAAATACAACGCAACAGTTTGAGCAACACCACAAACAACATCATTCACATAAATCATAGATATCATTCTTAAACATTTAAACACATAATGCCTGGACCTTAGGATAATCCTTAGGACATTCAGACCACACAATTAACATACCGTTCACCAAGTAACTGCTAGCTTGACAAACTCCTGTTCAGTAGTCCCTCTCCGTACGCTGTTATCTAAACATGCAATACCGGTAGTATTAATATAACTATTCACTAAATATCACAGTATTGTCACTGTAGTGTTTATACTCGTGGTATAATAACTCCGTATGTTATTTATTTTCCCCTGTTATTTTAACAGTGTTCTAGATAACCTAGCAGTTCATTATTTTATGTGAAACTCACATGTGAAAATGAATTATCATTTATACGGTACATCTTTACCTCATTAATTATATACTTATAATTATTTCCACTTATCATTTATATCATATCATTTAGTTATTTATGTTGCAACCACCTCTATTCCATAAACTTTATATTATATTAACTAATATTCCATAATACATTATATTACCTAGTTTCGCTTCCTTTCCTTATTAACTTACAAAACCAACCTTATTAATTCGGTATTTATATATTATACCCAACAACTTAATAAATTACTAAATAACCACATATAATTTCCGGTAACCCTAATTGATCCCATTAACTTTTACAACTTACCAAATAACCATATATTTCATAATTTATTTGAAATACCCCAAACTTAGATATGGTGTTTAAATGAGAAACTAAGATATAAGGAGGCTAAATAATGCCTTAGAAACATTAAGAAACATTTCTAATCAAAGAAAATATAAGGAAACACCAAAAGAGCAGTTTTAACAAAAACGTGCTCTAAGCTTGGAGAGACTTGGGAGAGTACCCAAATATTGTTCTAAGACCTTAGTAATATCCTAATGGTCATTTTAAATCAATTACCAAAGAAAACCAAGCTTGAAAACAAGTTAAAACACAAAATGTGCTTTAAGGAGTCTTAAAGCACGTTTTTGAAAAATTGTCTTGTAAATGAGTTTTGAATGGCTAAATGTCCATCATTACTCTTTAATTAACATGTGTACTATATAGTATCACATTTGGAAGTCTATATCAATGGGAAATCAAAAATTTCACAACAATGTGCCTTGTTTTGGTGAATAGTGAATTAATTAAGCTAGTTTATAACATAAGTCTATATAAGTGAGACATTTGGTCAACAAAGACTTAATTACCCTCATTAATAAAAGGGGGCCGGTTTCTTAGGAGGTGAGTCACCACCTTCATGAGTCATTAAGAAAATAAGAAAGCAAATGAGAGTTGTAAAGTAAAATCACTATTCACCTTTTACATAAATATCACACTTTATTAGTTCTCTCTCCTCACTTCTTCATTCTCCTTTGTTTTCCCACGGTTTGAGCTGCTCTCTCCCTTCTCCATTCACGTAGAACTCAACCTCCATGAAAGCTCCATCCTTCCTTGGTCACATCTTACTCATTTTAGCTCCAAATCCAAAACAAAATACATACTCTTCTTAGTTAGCTCAAGCTCCTTCTTTCTATCTTTTCAAAACTTCAAGAGCTTCATTTTGGTGCCAAGTCAAACCACCATTAGAGGAGGAAATTCAAGTTTGGAGACTCCATTGGCATCTCCATTCTCTTAAGGTAAAGAAAGTGTAAGAAAATCTAGGTTTCCACCATTTTCTTCACATGTCCGAAAATTAGTGCTCATGGGACTCCATGTTTATGCCTTGTTCTAGCTTGTTTCTACTCTTCAAAGGAGAGAGGAGGTCCTTCTTGCTTCATATCCAAGTTTGTCTTGAGAAACCAAGGTAAAACAATCACATTAATACCTTAAAGCATATTTTAACCTAGGGTTTGTTCCTTAGGGTTAATGTGTTATCTAGTACTCATTGGAGTCATTGGATATTGGTTAGAACATTGGCAAGGAGATACACATTGGTGACCGAGATTGAACAAAGAAAAACCTAAGGAAGAAAGCTTTTTAGCTTGTAAAAGAACAAGGTAAATTACTTACCTTAAGATGTCTTGTTGTTTAAGGGAATGGGATTTAGGTATATGATGAGTTTAGTGTAGAGTTTATATTGGGAAGGTGTTATAAAACCTAGAAGAAACAATGACTATACTTGCGAACTTTTGACTAAAGAGCAAATGAGAAGAAGAGATAGTTAAAACAATGTGGAAATGAAATTACAAGAAGCATTTTATTTCAATGGGAGCCTTGTTGAGTGTATTCGCAGGTTGAAGGCAAATATATGTGGAAATTCAGTGGTTAAGATTGTTGTCATTTAAGGGGCTAAGTGCCAAGCATTTTGAGTTTAAGCAATATATGATGATGTGGTGAAGTTTTAGTGTAGATTGTGTGTTAAGGTGTTGTGATGAGAATTTGTGTGGTATTGCTGGTTGTTTGATGGAGAAAAACCATGGTTAGGAGGTACTATATACTAGAGAACCCATGGCAAAAATTTAAAGGAGAGTTTAAGTGTTAAGATATCTAAGGGAATTTAATGACTAAGGAAGTACTAGGATGTTCTATAGGTTTCTTGATGAAAAAGGGTGAAGGTTGAGGTGGTTCTAATGACTTATAATGACTAGGTATCACCAGGAGGATTAGGAATAAGAGATGTATTGAGTATTTAGGACTTAGGTAAATGTTGTGACAACTAGGAAGGAAATAATGTGTTGATGATGGAAGTTTAAACTTGTGAGGAACTTTTAGTAAGTGCTTAAAAGAGTTTTAGATAGTGAGAGATGCTTGGGGATGATGTTATAGTGGTGAAGAAAACATTTGGCATAGTGGTTACATTAGGTATGAACCAACACCTAGAAACCTAGAGGAAAGCATTACAAGTGTTAGCATTATTACAAGGAAAATGTATAATGATTAAGGTGGACCTTGGTGAATGATTTAATGTTTAAGGAGATAGAAAATGAGTTTTGTGGATGTTGTATGAGGGTGTAAGTGTACCAATGATGTTAGAAGACATTATGAGGGTTTAGGAGAAGTTTGGTGAGAATTGGTTAAGTGTTTGAAGGCTTAGAAAAATGAGTGTCTTGCCTTGTCCGAACATCCGGCGGACATGGAAGTTCGGACAAGCCCTGTTGCGTGAAATTTTCAGAGTCTTGACTTGCGTCCGACTTTGGAAGTCCGGACCAAGTTCGGACGTGTCTGCTTCTACTTTGAATTTTCTCGACCCGTCCGAACTTCCGAAGAAGTCGGACACAAGTTCGGACAGGCGTGTTTTCAGTTTTGAGTCTCGACTGTGTCCGAACTTGGGAAGTCCGGACACAAGTTCGGACAGGCCACTATATGGACCAAAACCTTGTTTAAGGTTAGGAAATGATGGGGATAATTAAGTATGGATGTTATGAGATTGTTAAGGACTTGTTGGTGGGGTGTGATGGTCATTAAGTGGGAGAGTAAGTGTAATAAATAATGAGGAAATGATGCACTTAGGAGTCAAGTTAAAAACCATAAGGCTTAGTGAAAAACAATGGGTAAAAGTTGATGTCTGGAAAGTTAAGAATTCTATTGAGTTGGATTGATAATACCTAAAACTGAATCAATGTTCTAGGCTTTGTGAATTGGGACTTGGAAGGAGATAAACCAAACGATCGTCGACGGTGAACGGTACAATCCTTCTTGTGACCTGCTTGCTAACGAGGTGTCCCTCGGCTTGTGTGCTATCGTTTAATTGCTATGACTAAAACAAGATAAAACATGCAACCGGTATATTTATTCTCGTTGTGTTTGTGTTATCTTTACACTAACCCGCGAGACTTGAGATTGTTACTAACCAAGTTAGTACTTACTGAGTTAAGAATAAGAGTTAAGTTTGATGGATGTGGTTAATGCCCGTTAAGGCCTTAGTAGCACATGGTGTTTAAGATGTCTACTAACTGGAACTTGAGTGAGGAAACCGGGACCGATCTCCGGTCATGCATGCTAAGGAAAAGGGGGACGGTATCTGAATTAGATCCGCCCTCCGCTTAAGGACTTGTCTTCGGACTGTAGCCTAGGGCCGGTTGCCGGCTCAGCTACGCTGGACTCCCGTCCAGAGTAGGTGGCATTAAGATGGTGCGGTGGGATCACCTAAATCCCAGGTTCGAATTAAGCTACAACCAATCCCTCCAGGAAAGGTTTGTATACTTAGATTAAGATTAAGATTAAGGTAAAGTAAGGAATGAGATTCAGGAAATGAGGACTAAGGAGGGGGTTACTAACCCACTTGATAAGGGAACGCTTGAGTCGTTCATTGTTTGTGAACTATATATGTTCATCTGTGGTTATTGTTATTGCACTTCATATTATGTTTGTGTATGTAATCAATTTCCATGCTATCGACAATTAGTCGTCGTAGCCCGTAGCTTGGGGGCCATGAGAGGGTGTACCAGCATTCGTGCTGACCCCTCGGGGGCTATTTTTACACTTGTAGGTAAGAGACCCATGAGGACGCACTACGAGAGTAGGAGCGGTTAGACTTAGGGTGGGACATTTATTTTGAGTTCGGTTGCGCCTGTGACACCGACTGTTTATATCAAACTGATGTAAGTTTGGGATTATGTTTAAGATACTTGTACTCGGTTGGTTGCGGTATAGTGAATGGTGATGTTTCAGTTGGATAGGTTTTGGATAAGTATTGTAAATGTTAAGGCCGGTATATTCTAACGATCAGACCGTGGCAAGGTCCAGGGTTATTTATTTCCGCTGCGACGTATTCGATTAAGTGTTCAGTTTGCGATAACCACGATAGGCTTTGATGGGGTGTTACAAAAAGTGGTATCAGAGCGTAGTTACGCTCTGATCAAGAAATACCGGACTTGAGTAACCACGAGTTAGGATATAAGTTAAGGAATAAGTGTTGGGTTAAGGGTGTGAGAAGTTAGAGTGAGTAGAGTCAGATGACCACTAATAAGTGTGGATTGTCTTTACCGTCTTCGGACATTATAAATTTACTAACCAAAACAGTGGTGAATACGAATCTAATGTGAGTTATGCTTGTTAAGATGGCAGGACGCCCTAGAGGAGGCCGAGGTCGCGGCCGGGGGTGAGGATACTTCAGGG
Organism: Limonium bicolor; assembly: GCA_023374045.1. Taxonomy (NCBI): domain Eukaryota; kingdom Viridiplantae; phylum Streptophyta; class Magnoliopsida; order Caryophyllales; family Plumbaginaceae; genus Limonium; species Limonium bicolor. The sequence goes on from CM041781.1 coordinate 40,188,471, forward strand.
ATACCTGGAGGGCGACGATCGCAGAGATCGTAGCTGCCGCTTTAGGGCACATTGGGCTATCAGCCTGGTGTGGGTGCACCACCTCCACCGCCACAACCTAGGGAACCAAACTGGGTGAAGAGTCTAGCAGATCTTCGACCGCGCCTTTTAAGGGGGAGACCGATCCCGCCAAGCTTGAGGCGTACATCTCCGAGCTGGAGACCGCCTTCGAGACCCTGACGTCCCTGCTGGGATCAAGGTGCGCTTAGCTGCTTTCTATCTGAAGGGGGCGGCAGGCGATTGGTGGAAGCTGGTGAGGCCGAGCATGTGGCCAATCCAGAGTTCGGCTGGGAGCAGTACACCGCCTTGCTACGAGCAAAGTACTACCCCGCCCATGTCCAGACGAAGAAGCGCTTACAGTTGGATGCGCTTAAGCAGACGGACAAGATGACAGTGGACGAGTATTACTCAGAGTTCACTGCCTTGCTCCGTCTTCTGCCAGGTCTAGGGTATTCTGACCAGATCTTGGTGGACCGCTTCTATGGCGGGCTTAGCCATCGACTCCGCTACGGCATGGGGCCGACGAGTTACACTACCTTGCAGTAATAAGAATGATTGAGATGTGAGTAAGTGATGAATAAGATTTAGATTATGAGAAATAAGTGTGACTAATACTATGGAAAAGCAAGGAGTGCTATCATGCCGCTGCTAGGTTGAGATTACCGTCCAGCTGAGGGACGAGGAGAATGCAAAGAGGAAGAGTGCTGGTAAGAGCTCGGAAAGTCAAGGCAAGGAGGGTACAAGAAACAAAAGTACCAGCCTCAGGCCCAGAAAAATCAGAACCCAAAGGGGAGGGAGAAAAGGAGAAGGCTTCGGAAGAGCCATTGAAGCTGACATATGCTATTGCAGC
>CM041781.1:40843928-40867028 GCA_023374045.1 Limonium bicolor
TTTACCTTAATGAGAGAGGAGACTCCAAGCTCCATAAAAATGTTATTTCTTCTTCAAATGGGACTATACCCATGGAGGTCAACTTCATCGTTGGAAGATTTTGAAAAGAAAGGAATGTAGCCCTTAGTGAGAGGAGCAAGAATATGTGGTTTGTTTTTCATTTGGGGCTTTATTGAAGCTTGGGCAAGCAAGAGAATGGCAAGAAGCCATGGAAGCTTCTTCAAAAATCGTTCCAGTAGGGAGAAGGAGGGAACTCACAGTGGGAAGGAGAAAGGAAGGAGAGAGAGGGAAAAAATCTGATGGGGAAGGGAAATGAGAGGAAAGAGAGGAGAGTGAGGTGTTTTATTTGCTTTTTGCTTTTTACTTTATGCTTTTCCTTTTATTAGTAGAGGGGAAAGAGTGTTGAACACTCTAAATAAAAATGGGCCACTGCAGTAATTAAGCTGAGGCGTTTTTCATCTTTTTACAACAACACTCGTTAATTACCCGGTTTTAGCACTATTCACTAACCGGGCCCGTTTTTTAGGATTTTTCTCGTTTCTTTAATTTTAATGGTTCTTAAGCTTCCATTAATGTTCAATTATTGTTATTTGGTTGACTATAATTTTTACAGGTCCGTTTGACCACTCAAAGTCACGTTTCCGGGTGTAACACCCCTACCATTAATACAATCATTACCGTCCAATCTCCTCGTACTTCCAGATTCACGCAGCGGATAAATACTTACATATAGTGGGTGATACAATGCCGTTAGTCACCCTCGTGACTAACAAGGCTACTACTTCTACATACAGAATCGGTTTGATGGACCGGAATATCCGAGCACTACACACTTACAATACATACTCCAATTACCAAATCAAATACTAGAACTTCCCATTCATTACAATACTCCATTTCATACAATGCTCCATAAGTTCGATACATTACAATACTATACACCGAGTTTACTAAGATCCTTATACAAATATTATACATCTTCCAAATTCATATCCACAACTACCCTTTCCTCAAAAACTACTTACTTTCTAAGTACTGGGGTGTGCCACCTAGCACACCTCTACATTCTACTGCTAACTATCCAAGAGTAGCCCCGGTCTCTTACCTTGACATATCCGCATCGGGTCCCTGCACACTAAAAACGTTCCCCCGAGGGGGTCAGCTTTCGCTGAATATGATAACCGCATACCCCGCGTACTAGTGAGGGTACGCCGACCACTTGGTCGAATGCATGCGATTGATTTCATTCAAACATACATGCATACATGCTCTTATACATAATACTACAATACATTACGCAAGGAATACATACATACATTCAAGACATACTCTTCAATACATACATGGTAATCATACAAGCCATCAGTATATACTTACCTTTCCGAAATTCTCAATACGCAGTACATGTACAATACATACGCAATACATACACAATTTACCATTAGTGTTAGCTCATGTTGGTCCACCCGGTTAATCGGGTGGAGATTACTCTTTTACTCGTTCCACGTACTTACACATACATACTCATACTCATACATACTTACTTACTTACTCTTACTCATGTTAAGTCGTCGGGACCTCCGGTCCGGGGACTACTCCGTCCACCACCGGGATTTACTTGACTCACCAATCCGGGATGTCTACCCATTTAGGTTTGGGCCGCGGACCATTTAGATTAGAGTCAGGAATCGGATCCAACCTCTTGTGTCTCCTCATCCTCACGCGTGGCCGAAGCTATATTGGACTTCTACTCATTCCAATTTACTCACACTTAAGTTAGGAGTTAGGTAGTTAGGAATTAGTAGAAGTCAACATCCAAGCCACATACACAAATACATTATTCATATACACATCCATACAAAATGCAATACAATATGCAAGTACACTACGGGATACAATCACACTTCATCATCATTCATATATTTCATGAATTATACAAACTATTGTTCAAGACAAATATCGAGAACAATGTAAACAAGCACAAGTAAGTGCAATATAGTCCGATTCGTGCATTTATCTTATTAGGTGACCAAATAAGCACACAAATCGGGGTAACCAGATTAGGATACAGGGCATGAAGAAATCATACCTTTCACCGTTGACTTTGGAACTCACCGACTCCCTTCGGTGTTCAACTAGTCGAATCCTATGACATACATACAATTAGGTGGTTAATTATCCATAACTAACCTTATTCATTACTTCCCTTACTGTCTCCCAGTTTATACTTACTATTCCATTGTTACTTAAATACATTTACTTATGTTACTTACTTAAAATTATTTCCTAAGCTTGTTTATGGCCTCAATAACCTTTAAACATCATTAATCATGTCTTAATTATCTTATACAATCATTACCCATCATCACCCATCCTTAACTTTGCTTTAAAATACATTCTGTACACATTTTGGTGCGGTCCGGGTTTGTGTCCGGGGATACAAACCCGGACCAGTACTGGAAATCGTTTTCTGGTTAAGTTTGTGTGTGGTCCGGGTTTAGGGAAGGGTTTACAAACCCGGACCATGCAATTGGAGACCTCTCGGGTGGAATTTTGGTGTGGTCCGGGTTTGGGTCTTGGTTTGCAAACCCGGACCATTCCTTTGCAAATCTCACGGGTGTATTTTTGGGGTGGTCCGGGTTAGTGTCTTGGTTTGTAAACCCAGACCATCCCTTTGTAAAAACTTTCTGTCGAGTTTTCATGCTAGTCTGGGTTTGTGTGCTGGTTTGCAAACCCGGACTAGTTACAGTATTGCAATTTATATCAGTTTTTCAACTTGTTTCAATTCCAAACTTCTCCCAATCTCTTCCCCAATATTCCTACATATAATCTAGCATATTTTAGTATTGATCAAGCACTTTAACTAGCCTAATCCACTCTCTAAACTCCTCTGTCAATATCTGTTCACTTACAGATTTTTCCACTGCTATTCTCTTCTCTGTTACAGTTTTCTCCTTCCACAATGCTACAGATTTTACCTTAAACCTTTACCATCCAATACTCCTTCTACCAATGCTTCTCCTAGCATTCTAAATCCATTACTTTGCCACTCTAGTTCTCCTCATTAACTAGACCCTCTTCAAATCTATTTTCAAGGTACTAAACTACTCACTTAAACTCTCCAAATACACCTAGTTATTACCTAGGTAGTTTTCTTCTCTTACACAACTAAGTCCTCCTATTTCCATACAAATTTGGGCAGAGGTTCCCCTATATTTTTAACATTGCCCACATACATTCTCAGCTCACACATTCTTTCCAATTCCCCAAATCAAGTCACACATCATTCTACACAATATACCACAATATTTTTCTTGCACATGCACATACTTTACCCACTGTTTACCCAAGCTTTTAACCATCTTTTAAAGCCTCAAAACTGTTACACTATGCCATACAAAACTAGCTCAAGGTAATGCATTTTACCTTGTGATTTTTGTTCCTCTTACTCCCCTTCTCTTCCTTTCTTCTTTCTTTTCCTTCCTTTCCTTCTTGTTCTCGGTTCCAAATGGAGTCCACACTCCAATGCTACAACCCATACCAACACGCAATTCTAACTTATCATTCATTCACAACTAACCCTAGAATTTTGTTATTTTTAGGGTTTAGAAAGAACATTACCTTACAACCAATGAGTGGGGTCCTTGGTTAGCAAGAGAGTGAAGTTTCTAGCCCATGGAATAAGTCAAAGTCGGCTGGAATACAAAGAACAATGCAAGGGTTCAACATAAATTTCGTTTTGCCAATAAGGGCTAGAAAAGGTTGAGTTTTCATGATTATTTTTGCCTTAAAACATCAAGAAGAAGGAGGAGCTTCCAACGGTGGTCTCAAACCTTCAAACGGAGAATACCCATGGATATGAAAATGGGTGGTTTCGATTTTTGAAAGGAGGAAGATGATCTCCTTGGCAAGGGGAAACAAATGGTGTAATTTTTGTTGCATTTGGAGAAGGATTGAGCCTTCAACAAGAAGAGAGAAGAGGAGGGCTGTATGGTGGTATGAAAATCGCCATTATCGGCTGCTTGAGGAGGAAGAAGAGAATAGAGAGGAAGGAGGGAGTGCAGTACGTGAGGGAGTGTGGGGATAGAAGAGAGAGTGTAAAAGTAAAGCTTTTACTTTTTGCTTTTTAGTTTACTTTTTGCCTTTTGTAAATAATAGAGAATTGAGAGTGTGAGAGGGGGGTGCAATCGGCTCACACACTGCACACACTCACATTTGATTTTTATTTTCAACAGTGGACATACTAGTTTTGTTTATTTACACTCTCACCCCACAACTTCCCGTTTTTGACAGTTTTTACTATTTTCTCGGTTATTGATTTTATTGGTTCTAGACCCTCATTAATGGTTATTAATGACTATTTGGTTGACCAAAATTGTTACGAGTCCATTTAACCCGCTTAAAGTCGCGTTTTCCCGGTTTCCTCGAAAAACGCGCTTTAAGGTTCGTTTGTGGTTTTAATCCATTTTATGGATCCGTTTTCTTTAGGAGTTGTTCCCTTATATTATTTAGGTCTTATTAAGCCTTTATAATTCATATAATACGCTAACCGAGGTCTCATACCTCCTATGGTTATTTAACGCTTATTTAGCGTTTTTCGCTTTTTAAGCATTTCTTCATTTCTTTTGGATTTATTTTTCCTTACCAATATTACTTAGGCGTCATTAGGCCCTTAAATACGTATTAGATTAATTTTAATCCTGAAATACCCCAAACCTTGATATGTGGTTTAAATATTAAACTATGGTATGTAAAGGCTAAAAAGTGCCTTAGAAACATCAATGAACAATTTAAACCATAGTAAAATGCAATAAAGCACTAAGATACAGTTTGAGCAAAAACATGCTTTAAGCTTGGAGTGAACTTGGTTAGGACCCAAAGGGCCTACCAAGACTTAATAATATTCAATTATGATTTAATAAGGCTAATTAAGTCCTTAGGAAACCTTAGTAGACAGTTAAACCAAATAAAACACAAGAAAATACCTTAAAGTCAATAAGAGCAAAAATGTGCTCTAAGCTTGGGATAAATTTGTATAAGACCTAATGGTCATACCTATACCTTATAAATATGTTAATGAACATATTAAATCAATTACCAAAGAAAACCAAGCTGGAAAACAAGTTAAAACACAAAAAGTGCTTTAAGGAGTCTTAAAGCACGTTTTTGAAAAATTGTCTTGTAAATGAGTTTTGAATGGCTAAATGTCCATCATTACTCTTTAATTAACATGTGTACTATATAGTATCACATTTGGAAGTCTATATCAATGGGAAATCAAAAATTTCACATATATGTGCCTTGTTTTAGTGAATAGTAACTAAAATAAGCTAGTTTGTAACATATGTTGTTATAAGTAATTAAATTGGTCAACAAAGGCTATCATACCCCTAGACTACTAATGGGGGCCGGTTTTTGTTATGGTGAGTCACCAACATGTAAAAGAAATCAATTAAGGAAAGGAAGGAAAAGTAAGTAAAGGAAGAAAGTTACTTTATAACATAAATATCTTCCAAAAGCAAACTTACCTTCTCATTCTCTTCTTCCTTCTCATTTCACACGGTTCTTCCTCCCTTCATGCTCTCTTCTACGGTTTGCAATAGTACCACACCAAACTCCATCTTTGATCTCTTGTAACTCCTAACTCCATGGTCCAAATTCAATTTTAAGACCACCATTCTTCTAGTTGGAGCAAGCTCTACACTTCCATCTTTTCAAATCTTCAAAAGCCTCATTCCAGTGCCATGGAGTTCCACCATTGATGGAGCTTGACCTCATCTTTTCACACCTTGTTGTTCTCCTTTGCTTCAAGGTAAGGAAACTCAAAGAAAAATGATGTTTCCTCCATGTTTTGTGTTGGTCCGAAAATTCACCTCACAATGGTGTTTTTACCTTGCTTGTTTTAGCTCATTTGAATCTTCCAAGGGCTAGGAGGAGTCCTCTCTTGATACTCATTCAAGCTCTCTTTCCATTCCAAGGTAAAACAACCATTTTAATGCCTTAAGATAATATATGTAACTAGGGTTTACAATGAGATGAAGCTTAAAGCTTGTATACTCATTATATTATTGGTATAATGTTTAGAAGTTGACAAGCAACTAAAAGCCATGCCAATTTAGTCAAGGAAACAAGAAAGAAGTTTGTGAGGAAAAGAGGTAAATATGCTATCTCAATGTAGTTTAAATGCCTTAGGAAAATGAGCTTGATTTGCTTAATAAAATACCTAAGGAGCCAATGGTAAATGAGCTAGTGAAATGCTCTTAAGGAGTTTATTAAAGGGCATATGTGTTGTTGTATGTGATTGCAGGTTAAAGGCAATATATATGGGGAGATTCAGTGTTAAGTTTAATGTATTTAAGGGCCTAAGAGACATGTATTTAAGGGCCTAAGTGCCAAGCATTTAAGTTTATGCACTATTGTGATGTGGTGTAAAATTTGGTGAAGTTTTGTGTGTGAGGAAATTATTGATGGATCTTAGGTGTTCTTGAGTGAAATAAGGTAAAAACCTAAGTGTTTGGATGTGGGAATATACAGAGAAGCTATGGCAAAATTTGGAAAATGTATAAGAAGTTCTAAGTGATTTAAACAAGTTTGGTGAACTAGGAAGCGTTAAAGGTGAACAAATGTTTTACTAGGGAAGAAAAACATGTATTAAGGTGATTTAGAGTGATACAAGGATTTAGGTATTACCTTGGAAGTTCTAGGAATTCAATGTGTTTTGAGAATGTATTAAAGTCTTGGAGAAGTTGTTTAAGTTTAGGAAGGTTGATGTGCAAGGAAGAAATGAAGTTTAGGTAAGATGTGAAAAAGGAGATTTAGTTAGTAGGAAAAGAAGTTTGAGAGATGATGTTAAGGTGTAGAGGAAACACCATGGTATAGTGGTCATTATAAGTGAAATACCACTTAGAAATCTTAAGGAGAAAACATTCCAAGTGCTAGGAATTTTGTAAGAAATTTGTGAATGATAAAATGGTTTTGGTGAGTGATTTAAAGAGTTTAGTACATGGCTAAAGGTGTGTTTGATGTGCCAAATGATGTTAGAACACATTAAAAGGCTTGAGGAAAAGTTGGGAGAAAGTTTGACAAGTTTTGGACAATTTCTGATGTTGTCCGACCCAGGGTCCGACCCAGTTCTGGGTCGGACGGGCCTCTGTTAAGCTGCCATAAGAGTTTCTGTAATGGTCCGACCCAGTTGGTGGGTCGGACGGAGGAGATTTAATAGACGGAAAAACTTTCTGGAACGGTCCGACCCAGTTGTGGGTCGGACGGTGGGTCGGACGGCCCAAAGTATGTAAACAAAAAAATTAAATTTTAAGAATGTTAAGTGGTATTAGTGGTATGCCATTAAGAGTGTATTGGTGATTAGAAAAATAATTATAAAAGGACTTAAGAGATTAAGTTAAGTAAGATGATTTAAATGCTTAAGGTTGTAAAATGAAATGTAATGAGGGGATTATTAAGTAATGATGTTATAAGATTGTTAAGGACATGTTAAGTAAGTTATAATGGTGATTTAGTGGAGGAAAATTTGTATTAAAATGTAAAAGTAAAACAAGTTAAAATGGGAAGTTATATAACTAAATTAACGGGGATAAGTTATAAGCATTAGACTTTAAACAATCATGTTACCCCGATGTTAATAAAAGTACATGTAATGTTATCAGTTGTTCGAGAATTGCTCGAGGAACATAAGTGGACACGATAAAGTGGACTCCGGAGACAGGTATGGTTTTCTTGCAACCTGTGTCCTACCGGATTACACCGGCTTGTATGCCAATGTGTTTTTCTGTGTGTTTGTCACGTTATAAGATAAATCATGAAACGAGTTTACAGTCGTTATTGTTGGTGTATGTTTACGTGCCGATACCGGTAACCTCAAATGCGCTTGAAGGGCTAGTTAACCACTATTAGGTAAACGTAAGAGAACGGTATCTGGTGATAGCGTTTCCGACCTAAGGAACGTTCTGACCACGGCTATGCGTGAGTTAGTCATGTGATGTTTGTGTGTGAATGTATGACTCTCCCTTCCCTTGTGTGTGTCTAACAAGAATTAACCCAATGTTGTGATTGTTTAATTAAGTTCAATGTTGAACTTCTAACAAGTGCTAACGGGGGAAGTGAGGAGTCCGGTCTGTTCCGGCCACGCGTGTGAGTATGGGGGTCGTTGTCATATCAGGTTCGATCCTCTCTGTATGTTATGGTTGTTTTCCAATTTGGTTCCCAACCTTCCCTCTAGCTTAACCAAGGCTATTACTGACTCACGTCGGGCCACAGGGGCATACTATGTTATGTTTGTTCGGTGTGCTTGGATCACTATATCCGAGACACCTGTGTTAAGTTATCCGTTCATTTAACGAGACGGTAACGAGTTATGTAATGAGCTTATCATGAGACTGGCAACATTCTCTAGGCTACAAGTGAACTGACTATGTTTGGGCCGGTTCATAAAGGGAACCGTACCCGTTATGTTATGTATTGTCGTTATGATGCAATATCTATTGCAATGTCATTATGTACACGTTGAAACGTGGAAAGTTGTTGTTATGTGATGAGTGTCATATGTTGTAAAATGTGGAGTATGTGGATCATGGATATGAATCCCAGTTTGTGATAAGAGGCGTTTAAGGATAACCCGATTAATGGGTAGTTGTCGTCTATTAAGGAAGTAGCTCCATTCGAGGAGAAACACTCTAGGGGTAATGAATACCATGAGTGACTTATCAAGTAAGGATGTACTATCCGTTTGTTGAGCCCATAGAGGCAAAATGTTATGTGTTGTGTGTTTACAGTTGCATGCATGATCTAAATATAATCAACCGCATGCTAAGACGACAATTAGTTGTGCGTGGCCCGGTAGCATGTGGGCTGCGGGATTACCATACCAGCAAAGGTGCTGAGCCCCTTGGGGGCCACCCTTTCTCTTCTTTTCCTATTTCAGTCACAAGGAGCTGGAAGCCGTTCGAGAGTAGGACGGGGTAGTCGTTGTACAGGGGTAACCATTAAAGTTGTTTATATATTCAGTAGGTGCAGTAAGACCGAACTTGTTATCGGCATTAGTTTGTAAATACTCGGTACAGTTGGAAAGTGTAAGTTGTTTCTATTGTTAATGGAAGGGTCAGTAAAGTGTAGTCGCTCAGGAATCTAGTCCATCAGACCGGTACAATGTTTATGTAATAGCCTTGTTAGCCACGTGGGTGGTTAACGGCGTGTAACACCAACGAGTTAGGTTATGTGATGAAGCATATTTTCCGCTGCAGGTTGTTGTTATGTGTTTGTTGTTGGATGGGGTGTTACAAATCCCTATATTTAAGTTCGGGATATTTCACCGGGTTTTCTCGAAAAACGTGCTCTAAAGCTTCATTAGCGTTTTAATCCCTTATATGGATCCGTTTTCTTCGGGAATTGTTCTCGTATATTAACTAGGAATAAATAAGCCTTAAGAATCCCTCTAGGATCCTGGTCGGGGTAACACACCTCCTAGAGTTACGTAATGCACAATTTTATGTTTTGTGTTTTTTACGCGTTTTCTCTTTTCTTTTGGATTTATTTTTCTTTACCAAAATTCTTTAAGCACTATTAGGCCTTCAAATACCATATTATAATAATTTAATCACCATAATTAAGTTTAGGGTATTTCATTATATGAAAGTAATGCTGGCCACGGTTCCGGTTCCGGGAATTGTGTATTCGGATTTGAACCGGTCCTGGGCGGTTCTGGTTCTGAAAACTGTATTCGCTTCGAATTCGTTCAAAAAACCGGTTCCGGAGTGGTTCCGGTTCCTATCGGCTCCAACCGGTTCTAGGGCGGTTTTGACCAGTTCCTGAAAGATTCGATCGACTCCAGTTTCTTCGTTTTAACTCCAATTTGAGATCCGTTTGCGCGCACACGTTGCTCTTTTTATCCACTTTACTTCTAGATAGGTTATTCCTCAAGTTTATAATCTTAAATATGTAATAAAAAAACTTAATTTTTTTATTGAATTTACAAAAATTAAGGAACAAAGAGAATTTTATTATATGATTCACTGCCTCGTAAAAACCTTATTAGGTAAAAACCCATTGGGAAAACCCTAATAAGGAAAAAGAGTACGACTATAAGAGGTTACACGATTTCAATTTTCAAGTATTAAAAAAGATTACATGGAAAGAAAGTAATGCTAATACATTCTAAAAGATTACAAGATAGAAGTCCTAAGTGGTGTTTTCCCCATTCATCTCATACCAAACATCATGTTGCCCTTCGTACTGCAATGCACGTGCTTGGGATCTCAGCTCGGCTAAGTCCCAATCAAGAAAATTCATACCTTTTTTGTATTCATTTTTAACATGTGATTTCCTAAATTTTTTTCATAACACTCCTAAGTGGTTCTAATATAGCAGTCAAGTTAGATAAACCATTTTGGACACACAAATTTACAATATGTGCAAAAAACGACATCGGTTTATCCATTGACCAACGGCTAGTTTGACCAGTTCTAGGGCAGTTCCGGTTTGGTTCTGCGGTTCCGAATCCAAGGGCGGTTCCAGACGGTTCCGGTTCCGGGCCCGGGTCGACCTCGAATCCCAAAATGTGTATTTGTATTCACTTCATTCGGCCACGCTTCTGGTTCCGAGCCGGTTCCAATCGGTTCCGGTTCTGGTTCCAATCGGTTCCGGTTCTATCCAGCGATCCGAATAGATTCGGAACAGATGGCCACCATTATATGAAGGTATCAAGTTCAACTAAAAAAAGAACGTCTTGAGACATTATGCTGTACCAAACTAGTAGGGTGATTACATTAACGTTCGGACATACATTAGTCATGTTAATTTGATAAAGGATGATTAATTGTACTATGGATATAGCTTTGAGCTGGCTAACTCTTCCCTTTTTGTTCTAGAGGACTTATGGTGTTTTATAGTTCCTAGTCATGATAACCTTGATTTCGAATCTTTGTTTTAATCTATCCTTTTTTAACCTCCCGTGTAAAAAGTTGAGTTTATTTTACAAAATATGACATTTCCTGTGACATTGGATGATGAGTTGCTCATGCAACCAAACACATTTGACTTGTTCAAGTTAAATTCAATCTATAGTTAATGATCTCATTTGTTGTTTCATTTATGTTAATGATTGATATTTTACTTAGTGATACTGTATATGCATTTTCGGTTGATGTAATTGTATATATCTTTTACCGGTTTTTGTCCGTTTGTGGTCAATTGTCAAAAGCAGTTGTTAGAATAAAGTAGAGGTGACGACACCAAAATTGATGGTAGCTGTTAGATTAGTGTTTGGATGCAGCGTTTGAATAAAGTACAGGAGAAATGGATACAGAGAATCACTTGGGCACTGACAAGAAAGAAAATAATGAACATAGAGAATACCGTTGAGGAGCCACTGGCTAAAACATCACCTGTAAATCTAAGAACTACATTATGTTTGGTAAGCTTATTGCGTTTTATGTTTCTTTCCTCATCTCCAGTTGTCATTGCTAACCTTCCTTGGTAGCAATTATGGTGCACCTAAGGTGTGCAAAACGAACACAAATATGGTTTTTGATGTAACAAACCAGTTGGGAAGAAAGCTTATGTAAGAACCTTAGATACAAATTTTACTACCCATTTTGTTTTTTTTTAATTATAAATTTAAGTGTCCTACATTATTTCCGGGGCCATATTATATTAATTAATAAGAGGCTTTTCACTTCCGGTAATCATTAAACGAAAAATGAGTTATTCCCTTTGATTTTTTATTTTATATTTTTAGTGATTCTATTTCCTTCACTTTAAGTTTTATAAACCCCTAAATCCCTCTTTTGTTCAAAATATTTTATGTATTATTGACAATAGGAGTGATAATAATTAAAGATGTGAGGTGTAGATAAGATGTAGGGCAAAGATTAAAAACTCAGGAGAGATGGTTGTTCCACAAGAACTTTTAAGGTCATCCACAATAAGGAAAGTGGATTACACCCACTAACAAATATTATTTTATTACATCCTCTCACAATCTCTCTTCTTAACATATGTTCTCTAAGAAGAGAGTTTCTTGGTTAAGAACCTCTCTCACATCTTCTCTCATCCACCTCATCATTTTCCTTTTGCTATTTTATCATTATGAGTGGAATTCACATAATTGTGGATGTTCTAATAACCAAAAAATGGACCTCACAATAATTATTATTTCAATCATAATGCTCCACATATATGAAAGAGAAAAGATCTAAAACTAATATGTGAGTTGATATTATTAAAAATTAGATATGGTTAGAGGGAAGAAAGAGAAATATAAGAACTTTCATAATCATGCTCCACGAATAGGGATAGAAATTTTAAATGGATATTCGCTAACCCGATCCACCCGATTTAAATAAACGGATGAAACCCCGAAATAAATGGAAGACGGATCGGGTGACGGATGATCGAGTGATGGATCGGGTCGGGTGACGGATGAAGTTTTTCCATCCGTCACCCGATCCATTATCCGTTTATCACCTGATCCGTCATCCGTTTAAAGTTACACCTTGTTTTATTTCAAGTAACCAAGCAAACTTCATATAAAAAATAGTTGTAACCTTATCATTTACGTTCCATTTTTGTTGTCACTCTCATACAACACAAAATTATGTAATTTCTTATTGATATTGGTGGAATATTTGATTATATTGGAGTAAAGTTACTTAAAATACAAATAAACTTTACCTTTAGCGATACAAAATTTTTTATATTCATTACTTTACTAAAAAATTATTGTTTATGATTATCACCCGATTATCACCCGATCCACCTGCGGATGATGGATGAAGAATAAATGAGTGACGAATGGATAGATGATGGATGATACCCGAACCGATCCGATCCATTGACATGAACCCACGTAAGCTTCTGCCTTCTCGTATAACATGACGCTATAGCCTATATGCACTAATTCCGAGTGCATCCTTCTATGGCGCCTCGACTCCCGCGGATCCAAATTCGCAACCGCCGCTTGTGATTCACGTTCTCCAGTCGATTAGACTCACTGTAGTTGAATTGCATAAATAATCATCTCATTCTCATTCATCAAATGTCGCAACTGTCCTCTGTATACTCGAGCTTCGATAAAATTGCATCACCCTCGTGCAGAAACCACTCTCCGCCTCCAGCAGCAGCGATTCCCTCGGCGCCATGAGCTCGCTGCTGCAGCCGAATTCCAGACCTGTCTCTGAAACCTTTATCTTCCCGCTCGTGAAGTCCACCTGCCTCCCTGATCCCTCTAAATTCTTCTCCCCTGAACTGCTCGCTTCTCCTCTACCCACAAACTCATTCTTTCAAAATTTCGTACTCAGCAGCAGAGAGCCAGAGTATATTCACCCATATTTTGTAAAGCTCTCCCCGTCATCTCTTACTCTCTGTTACCCATCCAGAGTGGCTACCGCCTCTGTAATTCATCAGGTATACATACCTGATATCACCATCTCTGGGTCAGGTGATCCCATCCCCGGTTCGCGAAATCACCACACGGTCTCGGCATTCTCTGATCTCAGCGTCACTGTCGATTTTCAGGCGAGGGATCTTCGGTTCTTCCTAGTCAGAGGGAGTCCATTCCTTAGTTGTTCCGTTCTCCAAAATAGGAGCCTTAAGTTCACAACAGCTCATGAGATCGTCTCGCTTTCCAGCAATTGCAGTCGCACCAAGTACACAGTTAAACTCACCAATAATCAACATTGGCTTCTGTATACTTCTTCCCCAATAAACTTATATCTTCATGAATCATCCATCAATGCAAATGCGTTCACTGATATTCTTCGGATTGCTGTTCTACCTGTTTCGGATGGTATACATGAGTCTATTCTCGATCAACACCAGTCTTGTTATCCGGTTAAGGCCTTAAGGGTGACGTTGTTTTTACAAAGCCATTCTGTTTGGAGTACAAATGGGAGACGGAAGGATGCGGCGATTTATTGATGCTTGCCCACCCTCTACATCTTCAACTTCTGAACAGAGATAATGATAATGATTGTGGTGGAGGAGCAGTTACTACTGTTTTGAATGGTTTCCGGAATAAGAGCATAGACGGCAACTTAGTCGGCAACTCGGCATCGTCGGCCACACATGGGCTTTAAAAACGGACACAGTATTTGTATCTTGGCATTCCCTAAAGGGTATCAAGGAAGAGGGCTATGAAGATATTGTTTCTGCGCTATTCAAAGATGTGGGTGATTTAGTCTCCAATTCTTCAATTCCTGACACCTCTGTTCTATGTTACGGGAAACAAATTCCCAGGGCCGCAAGATTGGCTATGATTGCTGCTGAGGAGGTAGGGTTCTTTCACGTAATCCCCATCGTAAAGAAGTTTCTGAAAGATGAAATTGGGCCTTGGCTGGACGGTAGATTCGAAGGGAGTGGATTATTCTATGATGGCAGTTGGGGTAGGCTGGTCCAAGTATGCTGTTATTATGATATGATTCACCATCACGATTTGGGTTATGTTGTGTATGCTATTGCAGTGCTGGTGAAGATTTTTTTTTTTTTTTGATAATTAGCCGCTTTTCATTGAATCAAACCAAGTAAGGTAACCTGACTCAAGAGTTTAAAAACAGCCAGTCGGGAGAGCCTACACGGGCCTCATTAAAACCTCTCCGGGCAAAACCCGATGGGAGAAAACCCAAAGAGGAAAAAGAGTACCCTGCTCTCCCCCTTTTCACATCGATAAAACTAGCACTCCTGAGCTACTACGCAGCACCAAAGTACTGCTCATCCCCAATAATACTACCACCTGCTCCAAACTAGTACAAGAAAACTAGCACCAATTAGCACAACTAGCATAAACTAGCCTGCCACTAACCATACAGAAGCACAAGCCGTGGGGTCCCTGTAGTGTACGCACTAATATATCATTGTTATGTTTGCTACCTGCTTGTTTAACAACAGGGACCTGGTGACAGAAATTAAAACGAGAGGAATAGACATAATAGACATAGTCGAGGCAAAAACAAGGCCCACATGCATGTTCGATTCCACCCTCTGCAGAAATTTTCATCCTCCCTCCTTGCTTGTGTATTCAGAGATAGGCGAGGTCTTCCTGCAAGTTACAGGAGCTTACAAAACGCTCACACCTTATTGGGAATTCACGCCACCAGGACCGGATCCAGCGCCAAATTCCAATCTTTACTCGGAGCATTACCTTACTTGCCTGAAAATCCTCCGAGTTGAAGACCGCCCCATTTCTGCAGCACCATATATTCCATATAGTAAAACAGAATGTTGCGCGCCAGATTTTCCTGATCTTCGAGCGCAGAGGTACTGCCATCCAGCTCTGGAAAGTCATCGCCGGAGTCTCCAAAACGGTGAACCGCACCTTCCACCAATCTAGCACTTGATTCCACACCGCCACCGCATACCTGCATGTCAGGAATAAGTGATTGGCCGACTCCATACAGCCTCGACATAGGGGGCACCAACTGTTGCCGATCGGTATTATATTCCTCTCAAACAACACATCTTTTGTCATCAGTTTTCCTTCCACTAAGAACCACATCATCATGTTGATTCGAGGCTCGGTCTTCAGTTTCCATACTTCATTTCCCACACTCTCATGTACGTCTTGGTCCTCAGTATCCACTAACGCATTGTACATCTTTTTCGTAGTGAACCTCTCACCTGCCTGACCCCAAACCAGCCTGTCTCTCCTTCCAGCCACGGTACTATGGCCAGCAAGAAGTGCCATCAAATTACCTTCCATCTCAGTTTCATAGCTGAAAAGACGCCGTCTCCACTGGGCATGCCAAACCCACCTCTCTGCATTCATCATGCCTAGTTCCTCCACTGTGGCATGCTGCTGAGTACTAACCTGGAAAAGTCTTGGAAATATGTCTTTTAAAACCCCCTCTGCCAGCCATCGATCAAACCAGAACTTAGTACTCCTCCCGTCACCCACTCTTACAATCATATGGTTGTTGAATATTGTTTGAGCTCGCGTACCAGATCCGGTACAATCCATAATGCGCCCCCATACACTTGTCTTTCTCAAATCAGATGTTGCTCGCACTTGATTTACACCCTCTGCATCATCTCCATGTATAGCTAGGATAATTTTCTTCCAGAGGGCGCCCTCCTCTTCCGCAAATCTCCACCTCCATTTTGCTAGTAGACATGTGTTTTTCGCCTCCAGGTCGGTGAACCCCAGCCCCCCCTGGTCTTTTGGCTTCGTCAGTTTACACCATGCCACCGGGGCATGGTACCTCCCTTGCTTTTTACCCCAGAAGAATCTTCGTTGTGCTGCTATAAGCTTATTCCTAACCTTGGTTGGTATTGGGAACAAACTGCAGTAGTAGAGGGGTATCGCTTCTAACACCGACCGTACCAGAACTGCTCGACCCGCCTTTGATAGATTACTTGCCTTCCACTGCGCTAACTTGGCTTCAACTTTGCGTACTATTGGGTCCCATGCACCCACTCTCTTCATGTTTTCACCAAGAGGACAGCCCAAGTACGTCGCCGGTAAAGGTTTAGTTTGGCACCCTATCACTTGTACAATACACGCTTCCTCTTCACTTGACATATTGACGCAGTACGCTACTGTTTTATCTAGGTTTATCCTCAGCCTACTCATTTCCTCGAAGCAGATCAGGATTCTGTTTATTTCTTGGATGTTTTCCATACTAGGCTCGCTAAAGAGCATGGTGTCATCTGCAAATTGGAGGTGCGTAAGTCTTACATTATATGTCCCAACCGCTAGCCCACTGAACTGCTGGGAGCTTACTGACGTGCCAATCATCCAACTTAACGCTTCCACCACCATAACGAATAGTAATGGGGACAGTGGGTCTCCTTGTCTTAGGCCCCGCTCCGGTTTAAACGGTTTCATTGGTGACCCGTTAACTAGAATAGAGGTCTTCACCGTTGTCACACACTCCTCTATCCACTTCCTCCATTTGACTCCGAAGCCAAAAGCCACCAGCATTTTATCTATGAAGCCCCACGAGACACAATCGTATGCTTTACGGAAGTCGACTTTTAGTAGTATACCTTTCTTTTCTCCTTACGTAGCCAACGAATGGCCTCATTTGCGATAAGCGGACCATCCAAAATATTTCGCCCTTTCACGAACGCCGATTGTGTTTCGCCTATCAAGCCTGGCATTACCTCGCTTAGCCTTCTTGCAAGGATTTTTGAAATGACTTTGTACATACACCCGATCATGCTTATGGGGCGGTACTCCTCTATCATTCTAGGCTCGGCATTCTTCGGAATCAGTGTTATCCATGTGGTATTAATGCCTTCCACCAGCTTACCTGTCACGAAAAATTCCCTTATATCTCTCCCAAAATCGGCTCCAACAATCTTCCACATCTTCTTGATCCATCTCATATTAAAACCATCAAAACCCGGGGCTTTTGAACCATCACATTCCCACACAGTTCTTCTTATTTCTCCCAATGTTGGGATTGCCTCAATTCTCCTCGCCTGCTCATTGGACAGGGTTTGATGTACACCTCTCGGTGCTCCCACATCCGAGGCTTCATCCTCCCGATACAGATTCGTAAAGAAAGATAGGATATGGTCACAAATCCTTGCCGGTTCGGTAATAATATCCTCTCCATCCTGTAGGCTTAGGATCCGTTTCTGTTTTCTGTTGAGTGTGGCCCTCTTATGGAAATACCTGGTATTGCGGTCTCCTTCTTTTATATGCCTGTCCCTAGAAAGCTGTCGCCAGTATGACTCTTGTGCCCTCAATGCTATCTCCAGCTTCCCATGTGTACGTGCTATGTCCAAGCACATACTATCCCTACTTTCCCCTTCTTCAATTCGTATATCTAGTTTTCTCACCTCTTCCTGGCAGTTTAGCACTTTCTCATTGAGGTCACCAAACACTTCCTTATTCCACCTTTTCAAAACTCTCTTCATTGATCTGAGCTTTTGATGTGTATTCCCAAATTGTAGGCCTCTCCATTCATTTGCAAACAGTTCCCCTAGCTTGGGATGATCTAGCCACGCATCTAACACTCTGAAAGGCTTTGGGCCCCACTTGACATTTTCTGCATTTACTACTAAGAGCCTATGATCAGAGATAAACCACTCCCCTGTGCGTAGCTTTATGTCTGCATAGTATTCATACCACCCTTGCGCCACAAAAGCCCGATCAATTCTGCTACAGCTTATGGCATTCCGCCAGGTGAATCGAGCATCCTGTGGTGGGATCTCCATTACTTCCATGTCATTCAGCCATTCTTTGAACTCAATGTTACCTCTGGTGTGTGCCCGCTCTTCTCCTCCAGATCGTTCGTATGGCTCAAGGATTTCATTAAAATCTCCCAGCATCATTGTCGGTTTCTCCCACACCTGGCTGGCCTGAAGGACTTCATCATACATTTCTTTTCGTTCGTTAACATCGCAAGGACCGTATATAAACAGCACTGTTCCTCTGAAGCCATCCTCGAGCACTTTTGTCTCCAGTTTCATCCATCTCCTACCCTTTTCTACATTTGTAACTTCAATCTCCCCCTCATCCCATAAAACGATCATACCCCCTGACCTCCCTTCGGCAAGAATTTCTTCCCAAGCCAGGTTTATCCTCTTTCTTCCCCAGAAGCCCGCTACCTTACTGCTTGCCGAGACTGAGTGCTTCGTCTCCACCATTCCAAGCATCATTATTCCTCTTTGTTTCACTTCCTGTTTCATCATTGCTGCCTTTCTCCTTGGGCCCAGCCCTCTTACATTCTGCATACTTATCACCACCATTTTGAACCGGTTTCCGTACCCCTTCCTGGATTCTTTTCAGTATGTTTTTTCTCGTCAAACCTTCTTTGGGTAATGCACAACCAAACTGCCTAAGCATCGATATACAGTTGTCCGCTTCTGCCTCCGGGTTGATTAATTTTCCTGCCGCATCTCTAGCACTAGTCGCTGGTAATTGATTCGACTGGGTTGGGGTGTTGTGTATTAAGTTAACTGCTAGGCATACCTCATTTGGTGTGTCATTTGTGTTATCCGACGTCGCAAGGTCATTACTTCTGGAGTTATTAATTTCCCCAGTCGGTTGGGAATCCACTATGGGACCGGCTCTCGTGACTTCGCTGGCGATCGAGGGCACCGTGCCTTCCTCATCCCAGCGGCTGGATTGACATTTCTTCTCATCTTACGGTGTAGACACAGTCAGGGGTATGTTTGTAATGTCGCATGCCTGACAGGGGTCTACCGGGGTATTTTTGTAAACTGGCCTTGCACAACTCACGTGAGTTCACCCACAGTTATCACATTTTTTTTTAATTTATTTATATCGGCCGATTTAAATTCCCCCCAATTTCAATCTCCCCCTTTGCTGAGTTGCTGACCGTAATCCAAGCAAGTTGTGGAAGCTGCTCTTTTCCGTTTCAACCCATTCTTCTTCCTAAGCCCCGGTCGTTTCCGGTAATCTGCGATTTTGCTGTTCCTTTCGACCGTCTTACAACTGTCGCCCATCCATCTGCATCTGTTGGTTGGTAACACAGGTATTAGTCCGGAGTAAGCTGAGTTTAAATTTGTAATATTGTAAATTTTTTCATCACTCCCCCCTTGTTTGGCTTTAACCTTTTTCTGGTGAATAAAATTGAAATCCTCTGTGTCCGTTATTCTTAAATCTACAACACGCATAAGTTATTTGGATAACTGATTGGTCTGTGGCCACTTGTTATACTAAATCAGTAAGTTTGGTTTCGTGAATTATGCTCAGCATTACCGAAAGCGAGGTATGAAACCCTAATACGGTTGGAATTTCTACGTTAGTTAAACGGCTAAGTCCCCAGCTCCCCCTCTGCGCCGATGCCACTGCTCTCATGTATCCAGTTCCATGCAAATTTTGCATGTATCTTTGTTTAGACTATTGATGCCACTGCTCTCATGTATCCAGTTCCATGCAAATTTTGCATGTATCTTTGTTTAGATTATTATCTGCTAACCTGTCCTATTTTAGGCCAACCTTTAGAATTCTATACCCCTACAGGGCTACCCCACCTCACAACATTGAGCTCCCTGCTATTCCTGTGTTACAGCTACCTGAAAGATGTCCCCCAACATTTTTTGGCTAGACCCTCTCGACACCTGTTTATCAGCCGAGTTTTACCATCATCTTGTCAAAACAATCTACTACGTGGTCATGAAAAAGTATGATCAAGTCACGAAAATTGCACACATCAGATCCTATTTTTGGACAATCTATAGGGCTACCCACCTCACAACATCGAGCTACTTGCTCGTCATCTGATACATCTAGCGGAAAAATCTTCCCCCAAACTGATTTTACCAGACCATCTCGGTATCTGACTCAACAGCCGAGTTTTACCCCCATCTTGTCATAAAAATGTACTAGGTTGTCATCAAAAAGTATGATCCAGTCACGGAATTTGGCACACATCAGGTCCTATTTTTGACCAATCTATAGAATTCTAAACCCTTACAGGGCCACCCCACCTCACAACATCGTGGTACTTGCTTGTCTTGTGATACAGCTACCTGATGTTTAATTTCTGTGCTTATTCGCTAATGTTGCTCATAATAGATTTTTTAAATACGATGAGTTATGTACGTAGTGTATTCATCCTCCATTATCTTGGTTTCCGACAACAACGTGCCCTGTTATTATCAGTGCTGTAGGTTGTAGTCTGTTTAATTCTGACCTTTGATTTCGATGGAAAATTACAGTTATGGTATGCACCCCTTTAGATTCGGGAACAATTAGTAAAAGGGGTTACATGAGTTACTCTGGACCCATGGTTGTTGTCTCTTTCATCGATCCATTCTTTTTTCTAAGTCTTGAAATTTCTGATCATTTATGAAATGTCTGTCTTTTACCTGTGTTCTCCTTAATATGAACCAATATTAGACTACTGAGCTACTCCGGACCCATGTTTGTAGTCTTTTACATCAATCCATTCCTTTTTCCAAGTGCTGAAATTTCCGATTATGTATGAAATGTTTGTCGTTTTCCTGTGTTGTTCTTAATATGAACGATTATTAGTCCAATAAGCTACTTCAGACCCATGGTTGTTGTCTTTCTCATCAATCCTTTCTTTTTTGAACTCTTGAAATTTCAGACTATGTATGAAATGTTTGTCGTTTACCTGTGTTGTCCTTAATATGAACTGTTATATCATGTATGTCCACTGAGCTACTCTGGACCCAAGGTTGTTGTCTTTTACATCATTCCATTCTTTTTTCCAAGGCATGAAATTTCTGATTAGGTATGAAATGTCTGTCGTTCCCTGTGTTTTCCTTAGTATGAACGATTATTAGTCCACTCAGGTTTACTTGGTCAAATGGGTCCTAAACGATCACATAGGGCAGCTGCCGAACGTAAACTTAAAAGGTGGAAGGTTGCGCATCATCAATCGGTTCATGATGATGCTGAACCCCAAGATGGGAAGCAGCAGGGCGATGAGGACCGGCATCCCAACAGCTACCAGAACAAGTGCGCGCCCAAGAAGATGATTGAGATGGTAAATAATCTTGTCAACGGTGGTATATTATCAGAATTTAGGAATGTTCTACGTAGTACTGGGTTTATCGGTCTGACCAAGATATCAGTCGATCGTATGGATCGAGGTATCATACACAATCTGTTACAGTTGTATGACAAGGAGTCAAAGTCATTCTGTCTCGGTGAAGGAAAGTTGCTCAGGGTGGGCCCTGATGACGTGAAGAGGGTCTACAATCTTCCATCGGGCAACTTACCAATAAAATTAAGTCCCAATCGTACGAGTAGGGCTAAACAACTTGGTGCTGATATGGGACTGCGGTCCACCTCGTTGGCTCCATTGCAATCTGTGTACAGTAGGATCCTTTGTGAAAAAGATCCTGAAAAACGTACGAAGCTGTTTATCTTGTACTCATTAGGATGTGTACTCAACCCGTCCCCCAACAACAGAGTCAATCTCAACTACGCTGACTTTTTACATGATCTGGAATTGATTCCAAAATATAACTGGTGTCAGCACATTTCAGACACCCTGATCGGTGGTTTAGACAAATATGCTGATTCCAAGGATGCAAGCCCTCTGCTCAAAGGGGATTTCCATTTTCTGTTTGTAAGTTACTCCTTAACACATTTGTAAATTCATTCTATGTTGTTTATTTGAGATCCATGATGCCGTAACAGTAGTACACACAACGCAGGTACATTTTCTTGACAGCGTACTGTTTGATGACGAAATACCGTCTGACGTTGTCCCAACATGTGGACTCTGGTCAACAGAACTAAAAAAACAAGTTACGGGATTTGAAGTCGGTTGAAGCGATATGCAGAGGTCGGGTTAAGTATCCTGGTACATCCAGCTGTAACATGGGGACCACTGTGCCAAAATCCAATTACCGTGCAGATCGTGAGTCTGTTGGTGCTGAGGGTTTGGATGATGGGGAAATTGACATGACTCTATCGGAGGTGAACGAGTATTGCAGTTGACCACTGTTATTTGCCGAACTCTGTTATGTATATATGTGATTTAAAATTTTGTCCATCTGCAGGCCACTGCAGCACACGCTGAAGCTGTATTAGCCACCAACAGATGGATTCGGAGGGTTGAAACATTGAATAATTACATTGTTAGGTTGCTTCGGGCAGATGGTAAAAGTAAGGATGCACAGTGTAAGGCAGAAGCTGATGGTCTCAGTGAGGGTCAAAGCGAACGAAAAGCAAGCTACGATGGGTGTACAGAAAATACCGGTGATTGCAATCTTGCGGCGCAGGTATTCTGTCCCAATCAGGCTCTATGTTATTCATTTTTGTTTGCCGTGCAATCTTGTAATATTTATTGGTGATACTTTTGTCGTTTGGAACCAATTGTTGCTACAGTCTTTAATCACCCTGCGCGATGGAGGTTCTAGCAAACCACCTGTCAAGTATGATGTCGAAAAGGTAAACATATGTGGTGATTATCAGGTATTCATGCCTCAAGTTTTAAGCATTGATCATTTCTAATATAATGAGTGTCTCCGTGTGGTTTCATTGTAGACTGGTATGGATGGAGAGGATGGGGGTGCGTTAAGTGCTGAGAGGGAGGACGGGGTGGAGACTATGATTTTGACGGATAGTCCTCCCAAAGAGGATGTTAAGTCTATTCATACCAGTCCCAACATGCCCAGGCTAGTGAACAAAGGACGTTG